>CM023102.1:12243838-12345114 GCA_013103745.1 Gardenia jasminoides | reverse complement strand
TCTAGACTTTTCAAGAAAATAAGAATTTGAGAAAAGACAATGATGATTTGAAAAAAGCACAAAATTGATTTTGATTGCAAAAATGATTTGAAAAGAAGTTGGAAAATAAAACAAAGTTTTATGAAAAAAATGTTGGAGGAACAAATCTTTTAAAGAAAAAAAGAATTAATGATTTGAATGATTCTCTCAAAGGAGAAACAAAATGTTTTACAAAGAAAGAAAACCATATTTTACATGGCCAAAATGATTTTTATAAAAGAGGAACTAAATTTATTAAACCTACTTTTGTGTGAATGATTCTAGTATTATATGTCATTTTTTTTACTTAATTTGGACATATGCAAAATGATTGCTATGTGAAGAAAAAAATATAAGAAAAAGAGCATGAAAATCTATGTGGATTATTAGATCATGTTGTACTAACTCTCATTCATTATGTTCTATTAGTTAAAAAAAAAAAACCAACAACTTGGGCTATAATTCATGAAGTACTTTGCTACTTTGGTGTTTTGTTCATATTGATGTTGGAATTGTGAAATGTTGAATAATGATATTTGAAGTTTTAAATATGGTTCAATTGTTAAATGGTTTGGATGTCTAAATAGGGGGAGTTAATATGTTTTGATTGATGACAAAAGATTGTTGGATGATTTTCTAAATTGTTAGATGATTATGATTTTTTTTCTAAATCATTTAACTTCTTTTGAGAGTTTCTTTCTATTCCTGCAAAATCATCATTTGGTTTGTCATCATCAAAGATTATTGTTAACCTTGTTCCTAGGTTTTGATGATAACAAAATAAAATGATGATTTGGACTAATGTTTTATGTAAAATTTGTTAGAATAGGTCCTTGATTCATTGGAAAATAAAAAAATCAATTCAAGATGGTGAAAGATGTTCTTATCGGACACTTCTATCGAGCACATCGTATCATGGACGTGTCCGATAGATAAAGATCAAAGCTCTCTACATTACTTTGTCGGGAATGCAAAAGTATCGGACAGTGAGTATCATCGATTAGATGATCAATGCAAAAACCGGCAATACTACTCGGACGCTTGTGGCCGGACGTATGGCAAATCGGCGTCGACGGTGTTAGAAAAACTGTATGGACACTCCCTATCGGACACATAACATTTATCCGGGCGTCCGATAGGTCCGGCTTTATTTTTCAACAGCCATATTTTTTTACCGTTGGAGGGTTCTTGAGGCCATTTCTCACACTATAAATACCCACAAGTTCAAGAAGATCATAGACTTGCCTACATGAAATAAAGCTTACAAGTGAATATTTGGGTAGAAATCTTCTTTGTTTTGTATAGGTGTGGGGGAAAGTTGGGTTTGTGAGGTTGCTCAAGTGAAGGTTACTCTATGGGAGGCATAAAACCTTGGTGAATGTGAGCCTATCACTTGGAGTGGTAAAACCTTGGTGAAAGGTTACCTACTTGTAAAATAGTTCTTAGTTGGTTGGTGAGCTTTCAATTGTAACTAGTTGAGGGTTTATTTGGAGAGTAGTAAAACTCCTTTGCTCAACCAAAGGGTGTTTGGGGTGAGGAAGGAGTGATCCTTCACTTGTACAAGTTGATTAGTGTCATCATCAATTGAAGAAGCTATTTGGTGAATTCAACTCTAAGTTTGGAAGAAGTTTGGAAGTTTGATTGGTTTGAATTCTTTTTTTGTTACTTTATTCTTGTGGTTCAAGATTGTTTATATTTATCATTATTGTGATTGTTTGAGTACTGTTTGTGAACAATTTAGTTGATTTTAGGTTTGCATTCGGGATAGTTTACAAAATTAAGGAAAATGAATTCTCTGGGAAAATCAGTGGGGAGGTATATTTTTGGAAATTTTGTGTGACGGATGTTCATGTGACGGATGGATCCCATTCGTCTGACAACGTATTGACTACTACTAATTGGTTTAATTTGGGAAGAAGAAGAAGGAGAAGAGGAAAGAAGAAAAGAAAAGAAAGAAAAAAGGTTGGCTTTATTTTTTTTTTTGGTTGGGCTTTGGTTAGGCTCTTTTGTTATTTTGTTCGACCTTTGCATCAGACTGTGTTTAATTTTGTTTTGGGTTTTGGTTGGCCTCTTTATTTGATTTTGTTTTGGGTTTATATTTGGGTTTATTTTTATTTTATGTGGGTTCAATTTGGGTTTGGTAATTATTTCGAATTAAAACCCAGCATTTTAGGTGTGAGCAGTGGGGCGGCCCAACTCTTAAAATATTCCAACCCACTCCTCCGATCCATTTAAAATAATTTAGACATTGGCCCTGATTTCTCAATCAATTTCACTTATTAAACTTTTATTTCTTTCACATAGGTCCCTATTTTAATTGCATTTCGACCTCATCAACTTTATTTTCATCAATTTTGACTGATCTTTTGGAAAATTGTGTTCGAACCAAAGTTTTCAAATATTTTCAATTACACTAATAGAATGTTGACTTTGCAATTTTAAATGTTTCTTTTAGTTAATTGTTAAGTGTGAGCTTCTCATGTGCATTATTTCCTTTAACATTTTGATTTGACTTATTCATTTTGATTGGCATTTATTTATTGAGGTATTTTAACGCGTGTGTATTCGTTTTAGTAAGTGACTGAAGTTCCCATTTGAGTCGGGGGGGTATCTAAAACCTTTAGAATTTTTCTCTTTATATGCCTTATCGCTTTTTTTATTGCATGAATTTGCATGTTTAAACTTATTTTCCTTAGTTTTATTCATTTTAGTCTTTAATCGGTTTATTTAATTTTCAATAATTATTTGGAAGGCACTTGAATCGCAGTTGTAATAGATAGATTATTATTTTGATTTCCCTTTAGAATTGTATGTAGGATTTCCAATGTAATAATTAGGTTTTATATGCTTTATTTGTGTGTTTGCATGCTTATGTGTTTACCGCTTCTCTAGGTTTTTGTATCTAGATATTATGCTTACGTGTTATGTATCTATGCATTTTTTTTGTTTACTTGCTTTATTATCATGTCTACATGTTTTATTATGTAAATGTATTGGCATACACCACACTAGTCCAACGCTAAGTTGTGGTTTATTCCTTCTAATGTCGTCACACTAGTCCAACACTAGTTGTGGCCTTTCCTTTCGATTTCTCATTAATCCAATGTTGGTGAGAACCTTTAGGCGAAGGCTAGTCCGGACCCTTAAGGCCGTTCATGCATTAGATACAAATTTCACACACTTTTCATTTTTGGGTTTCTTCTCCATTTTGCATGTTATCTTTCTCCCATCCATTTATCTGAAATGTCATTTAGTTTTCTTTTTTAGTTAAAATAGATTAGTTCTTTTTTGAGCAAATGGTTCAAAATATCACTCAACTATCGTTTTTACAAAATGTCACTAAACTTATTCGTTAGCTAAAGTGCCACTCAACTAACAAAAGCGTGTATTCGTGTCATTAGTCTAATTCAGCCATGAAGGCAATACTATCACGCGTGCGACGCGCTTGATTTCTTCTCCTGTTCGTCTTCTCGTCGTCTTCCTCTCTTCAACCCTTTCTCTCTCTTCCCAATTATTTTTTTTTTATTTTTAATCCTCTTTCCTTTCCCTCTTTCTCTCTCTCTCTCTCTACACTCTCACTTCCATTCTCACTCTACTCACCGACAAATGCAAATCAGAACCGAAAAATTCTCCACAAATCCCAAATGCAAGACTTCACCGGCTTGGTCCACCAATCTCGTCTTCAAACCGTTAACGGAGACTCCCGGATGATAACCATACAATTGCTAATGGGTTCCAGCGGTTTTGTGGAATTGGATCTAGTGTTGATCGAGAATCGGATTTTTCCAAGCCAGTTCCTTCCTGCCGCCTATTGCTAAATCGAGCGGGTGAAAGTGAGGAAAGATAGAGTAAGCTGCAATTTGGTGGCGGAAGGGAATGATTGGGTGTGGTGCTTTTGGTAGGGTCTATAGAGAATGAATATTGATTACGGAGAGTTGATTGCTGTAAAAGAGGTGATTTTTGGATTGGTTTATATTCATTTTGTTTATTTGGTTTGGGATTTGATAAAGATTTGATTTTGTTTTGCGGTGGTTTTGTATGAAATGCAGGTTTCAGTTGCTGCAAATGGTGCTTCAAAAGAGAGAGCTCAAGTAAGGGAATTTGATATTGTCCTATTTCATAAAGATTCTTTTTTCCCTTCTCAGCTATGTTTTCTACATATGAATTCAATGATAGATTTAGCATTCACTTAATTATTTGAGGAAATTACACTTCGTTTTTGGTTTAAAGATTTCTATATTGTATTTCTCTCAAGCTCAACCAATACAGATGGTAGCTTTTTGTATTTATTTTGTTTTTATGGGACATAAATTTTTTTCTTTTTGGGAGGGGGTAAGCATGAGGTTTTTAAGTGTTGTATTTAGATTTAGCAAGTTCCATTTTGATTCACTTTTAATCAATATCTCCGTGCAGCATGGTTCAACGGAGGAGAAGAGGAGGATGACGACGAGGAGGAAGACGAGGAGGAGAAGAAATCAAGCGTGCCGCGCACGTGATAGCATTTCCGTCTCCTTTCACGGCTGAATTAGATGGAATGACATGGAATACACGTTTTTGTTAGTTGAGTGACACTTTTGGCTAACGAATAAGTTTAGTGACATTTTTGGATAAAACGGATAGTTCAGTGACATTTTGAACAATTTGCTCTTCTTTTTTTTAGGGCATTACCCTTTGAGTAAGATAAAAGAGTATGGCTTCCTAGCCTTAGTATGCTTTTATTTCCTTCTATGAAAGGAAAATTGAAGTCACGAACTTAATTCTGCACCATTATGTTGCATTATCCCTCTGGGACATATATGTGCATTATTTTAAATTCTATCAAAATCATTTTTTAAAAATCAAGTTTCTTCTTCCCGTTTAGCAATTCAATGTCAAAATCCATTTTCTTAAAATTTCATCTTTTGAAAATCAAGTTCCTTTTGCACTTAAAATTCATCTTTTCAAAAAATCAATATCGCTTCCTGAGATTTTATAAAATTGCATTTCTTTTAAAACCTAATTTCCGTTTTTTGAATCTCATCATTTGCATTTTTTGACCTCCTGAGGGATCAAATTTGGATGACATAATTAATGTGATCAATTTCAATCAAATCTCAAGGAGACATTTTGCCCTCTCGATCCAATATTAGGTTTAAGTTTTGCATCCATATAGATAACATCCAAGGTGATAAATTTTAAAGTTAGAATGGAAATTTTAATTAAATCATGCAACTAGCTTTGGTTGGGTTAGAGGGTGCCTTAGAGACAGTAACATCGAATCTTTGCCTTCCTTCCTTCAACCGTGACTCAGAACAGTCAGTCGCAAAAGGTTTTCTTAGTTTATTTTCATTAATTAAAATTTTGGGTGACTTGGTACACCTAAACTCCATACCAAGTGGCGACTCTAAACTTTCCAAAATCCTTTTCTAGACTTTTTTTTTTTGAACTATCATCGCATTTTGTAGTCCCATGACCCATTTCTTTTTCAAAATCAAAATCAATTTTTAACTAAAAGTCTTTTCAACTAAAACCAGTGACGAGTTTTCTTTTCCTTTCAAAATGAGGTCGACAATATTTTTTATATTTCCTTTTATTAAATAGATTGAGTCACATACTTCAGCCCAAACTTGGTCATCTTCTTTCATGCTCGATGCTTTATGGTCGGTAGAAATAAACTTCATTATATGTATTTTATTTTTATTTTAATAACAAATTACATATATATCCTTAATATTTTTATTAGTTATTAAGAAAAATATTTATTCTTTACTTTTCAAAAGTAAATTTACTTTACTTTGCTCAACTATGCCTCAGCTTCCTTTCTCTCATGTGTAGTGATTTACGAGCTAACTGTAGTAAGTTTAGATGTATATTATTTTTTGTTTTTATTAGTTAAATTTTATATATATTCCTAATTTTTTTTGCTTAGTTGCAAAAATAATTATCTTATTTAATTTTAAAAATTTTATAGTAAATTTCCTGTTCTCAAGACTTGAGTCGCTTGTCTGACTTTATTAAGCTCAAATTAAAATTCAACTTGTCTTTGAGTTTCATTACTTACGACTTGTCCACTTGATTTTCAATCTGAATTAAGCTCAAAATTAGCTAATTTAGTTGATCTCAATTTAATTAAACCAAAACTTGACTTTATTCGGTTCGTTTATATAAGTATATGATTGTAAAACAACTTTTCTCTTGACATTTCTTACATTTCCTTTTCTTCATGTTTAATCACCATTAAATGCACAAATGTGCTTATTTAATAGTTCAGTGACTTGTACCCTCCATTTACATTTGTCTCCCAATTGTTGAAATCCTTGGGATAAAAGCAAGCGGCAAGATATAAACATTTACTTATTCAAATTGCTCGGATCAAGCAATACGATAACCATTGTTCTCAATGCTTTTATAAAAATATCATAGTAGTTTCTGTATGATCCATCAAGTTATTTAAAAAAAAATTGTTTTAAATATTTATTTTCATTAAATCAGTCGAATGGCACATCTGAATCCAACTTTACTCATCTTGTTTCGTGCTTGATAGTTCATCGACCAATTGAAATAACCTCATATACATATTCTATTTTTTTATTTTAGTAACCGAATTACATATATCCTTAATATTTTTATACTTATTAAAAAACATAATTATTCCTTTTTTTTTTTACAAAATAATTTGACTTTTAGTCACCTCGGGTGTGATTCAAGTTGCCTTTTCTCACTTGATAATTCATAAGCGATTTACTACTAAACTTCAGATATATATTATTTTAAATAGTAGTACAATTACATATATATTCTAATATTTTTATTACTTACTTCAAAAATTTATTCTATTTATTTTTTAAAATTATAATAAATTTCCCCGCCATATAAAATTATCTTTTTTTTATTACTTATTAAAAAAATCAATATTTGTTTTATTTATTTTTATTAAATCAATCAAATTACATATTTGAGTCAAACTTGAATCATCTTTTTTCGTACTCAATACTTCATGACTCAATTGCAATAGGCTTGAATATGTATTTTTTTTATTTTGATAACCGAATTGCATATATATATTGTTAATATTTTTATTAACTATCAAGACAAATTATTATTCCTTTTCTTTTTTAAAAGTAAACTCTTACTTTGCTCAGCTATCGTGCCTCAAGTTGCCTTCTCTCGTGCTGTTCGATTGATTGTGAGCTAGTTCGATAAACTTAGATGTATATTATTTTTAATTTTTATTACTAAAACTGTATATATATTCCTGTTTTTATTCTTACATTTCTTTCCTACTTTTATTCTTACTTTTTTTATACCTACATTTGTATCAAAATACTCTAAACTCTATTAACCAAAACTCTTTCATTACCATAAAATCAAACCAATATGATCAACCATGGCACCAAGGAGCGGGGCACAATGCCTAGTAACTGATTCTAAAGCTAGATAAAATTTGCAAGTCAATGAACAGGCTTAATATGATTCTGCTGATCCATAATTGATAATACCATTTCTAGATTTCTTTCTAATGAGCTAGTTAATATCATTATAGGTATCGATGTCAAAAAAATGTCTAAATGCAATTTGATGTTATCTATCCTGTCTTTCTACTTTGATTATGACCTTTAACATAGGGTGGGAGTTCATTCCTCGATGGAACTTTCAATCTTAAGGTAGTTTTTGTTTCTAATGAAAGAAAGTGAGATAAACTCCTGGGTTTATTAATTTTTGTAATGAATAACGAACAAATGAAGGAGAAGTAAACTGTCATATTTTTCCAAAAAAAAAAAAGGATTTAACGGGTCTTTCTTGTGCCCTCGGATTTAGATCTTGTTTTGGGTAGAAGCGTCGTTATTTTCTTGAGTTAAACCCAACAAAATTGATTTATCTTGGATAAAGCAGATGTCCATCACTCTTAGATCAAATCGGATTGCGCTAAGAATTGCTAGTAGAATTTTTTTGAACTCAGTTTGGAGAAGACTTCTTCCTTTAATTTTTCCTTTAATTTTTTTTTTGAAGCATTTACAAAGATGCCAGTAGATAACACCTAGAAAGGTGCCATAATAGTGGCATGCCTTGATTTGGTGACACACTCTCCTCTTCTTATTTTTTCAATTTTGAAAAAGCTAGTATTGCCGAAGGATCGCTCTCTAAGTTAAATTTGCTGCTTGTTACTTAGTTATCAGTTTCCTATAGCACTTTCCTGTATAATTATGGTGTGGCATTTTGTCTACAAAACTTTTCCAATGGATCTCTTCTTGCAAAATCTTTTTTCCCTAGAACATTTTTGCTGCATTTTCCTCATAACTCATTTTGCAGAACCAAACATTTAGAGTCTTTCCCTTCTTCTTATTATGACTTATAAGTATCTGGACTTCTCTTTCACACTTTGTTTTTTTTTCTTTTGCTTTACTTATAGAAGAGTTCCGCTCAGATGAACCAACGTCATCCGAAATATACCCTGGAGATGGAAAAATCGCAAAGCTCTCGCTTCATCCCAATACACCCTAAACATGAAAAGATACTTCGAGCTTGTGCGAAAATCAAAACCTAACACAATTTTTCATATATATGACGCCACAAGATTTTAAGTGCAAAAATCTGTACAGCTAATCCCAAATCATAAATTAAGGAATCTTGTTTGTAAAGTTTCAATTATTGCATAGACTATCACCTTATTATTTTGAATCAAAACACATCCTAACTAGGAATGGCAATGGGGCAGATGTAGGGAGCTTCCCTTGCCCCACACTCCACCCACCCTTATCTCCCCACCCCAACCCGACTTCCCAGCAGGGATTAATAAAAATTTATTTTATAAGTGTATTTTAGCCAAATATTAGACAAGAATAAAATAGTAAAAATACCAACACATCACCAAATTATTATCCACTATAATTTCACAATTGAAATGTTAAATGTAAAAGAATAAAAGTATTGTTTTAAGTGTAATTAGGAATTTAGTATAAATGTATTAGTAAACTTAGCATAACTAGTCAATAATCTCTATTAGTATACATGTATAAATATTAGTATAATTGATGATATTAATTATATTATATACACTAATATACGTTACATAATACTTATAACTAATAATATAATTATTATTAGTTATAAAAGTGTTATTGTAAAAGACTAAAAGAATGAAATGTTAAGTCTAAAAGAACAAAAGTGTTGTGTTAAGTTTACTTAGGAACTTAGTATACATATATTAATAAACTTAACATAACTAGTCAATAATTTCTATTAGTATGCGTGTATAAGTATTAGTATAATTGATAATATTAATTATATTATATATAATAATATTATACAGCACTTACAACTAATAATATCATAATTATAAGTTTATAACTAATTAAATTAAATATAGTATATATATTAGTATATATGTATATAAGTATGTATAAGCATATAAGTAAGTATATATAGGTGTGGGTGTGTGTGTGTGGGGAGCAGGGGAATGGGCGGGGTCATTCCGGGGTACCTCCTCCAGCCCTGCCCCATTTTTAACGGTGCCCGCTTGCCCCACCAGCTGACCCACCCCCTTCCCTAATAACCCCCACCCCAGCCCTCTTCCTATTAAACCCCGCGGTGGCACCCCCCAATTGCCATCCATAATCCTAGCTTGATGTTGAAAGCATCATCCGAAATCCTCTTGTTTCTTATCATAGAATAATAAGCAATTTTTGATTCAATGTTCAAAACTTTTTCTCTCACTCTATAGACCAGACAATTTTGATCCTTTTATGGATCCATTGGCTTAAAAGCATGGATACAATGGAAAAACCTACTACAAATTCTTTTTTTTTTTTGGGATAAAACAATATGAAGATGGGGACAATCATAACTCCTGATATTGATTCTCAGAGAAAAGACAGAAATTATAATTGAACAAAGTACAGAAGTAACAGGTCTTGCTAATAGCAGGTTGGTACATTTTTAAGGTATCCATCTAAAAGATGTTCCCGGCAAACTTTTTCAAGAATCTCAATAGAGAAGCAGCATGGTCGTCATAGTTCATAAAGGTGAAAATGGTATGAAAAGATGATGACAAAAGATTCTTGTTGTCCAATTGGTAAAGTATTATTATAGATAGAATTTATCCGTCATCAAATTGCACAAAATGCGCTCTACCAACTTTAGTTTGTTCTTAGCTGAGGTAAAAATATGTATTGAAATACTTTATTTTTCTATATAATCCTTTTACGAGCACAAATTATTCAATTTTGGCTAGAAAACCAACTTCTCGAACGGGTTAGAAATAACCCCCTAAATAGTATGTGAAGTTGATAATTATCATCTTGCTTTGTTGCCTCCTAACCATGCACAAATAATAGTCAGTAGCATATAGTAATTTCAAACTATTTCTATTTCTATTCATAAAAATTCAGCTAGCATCAACATTCATATGCTAGATAAAAAATATATGCAGGGACCTAAAACCCATAACTACCCACCTCATCTTTGCGGCAATGTCAGATGTTAGAAAGCCGAAGTCGGTAAAAATATGTTGGACACTTGCAGTGAAGAATTAACCCTCTTAGTAATAAAACTAAAGTAGTTATTCATCTCAACAATCATAGTATCATAAACTATAAAAAAATGATTATTACTAGCGAAATACATGAGATTGGAGTACAGCAGCGCATTTTCATCATAATTTCGGACCTTAACGAGATAAGCACAGCTAGTTGTGTAGGCCTTCCTTCTATCTTAATAAATAAATATATTCATCTTATAACCAAATAAAGTGAGCGAGAATAACACCTAGAACCTCATGCTCATAATTTACCATGAAATATATTCCTTAGAATTAATAACCTGTAGTAACGTGCACAACTACTAATTATGGCTGACAAAAATACCCAAAATCCAACAACCCACCCACGCATTAATTTGAGAGGTTGGGTTGGGTCAATTGAAAGTGTTGGGTTAGTTGGGTGTTGAGTAAATAAGACCCAAATAAGTTTTGGACCGTTTGGGTTTTAAGTTGGATACCCATTAATCCAACTTTTGTCCACATAACACTACATAAATGCATTGTGGCATATGTGTATTTTCTTTTTCTTTGTTCTAATTTTTCCTTAATCTAAATTTAGACAAAACTAGGAAAAGTTAAGAACACAAATTAGCTTTTCAACTTTTCTAACCTCAGTTTTCCATTTTCCCATCATTCACCAAACACAAAAATTCAATTTTTTAATTATTAAAATATTTGTTTTATCCCAGAAATCAAATTAATTTTCCTATAATTTTTCATCCTCCTAATTAAATCTCACTTCTTTTTCTCCTTATTCTTTACTAAGTCATTTTTTCCTATCAAAAAATTCTGAACTGGAAAATGAACATTTTGAATAGCTTGCTTCTAGTTTGATCCAAGTTTTGAGTTTTAACTTTATTAAGAATTTTTGTTGTTGCTTGAACTACTTTTTAATCACCCACATTTATATAGTCACCAAGTGGGTGCCACTGCCACTAACAACATTTTTTGTAGTAGTTAGAGATTTCATAGAATGATATTTAGCATATTTTATAAAATTGATTGTCCCTTGTGAATCATGAAAGAAAAAATGTCTATTTAGATACTTGAATTTTACAATTCTTCAGCTCAATTTGGTGACATTTTATATGATTTATTTGCCTTTGAGAAAGGACCTTTTGCATTTAATTTTCCATCTAAGTAGTTTAAAAAGTTAGTATACGTGAAAGTATGTTTGTATATATGAAAATAATGTGTTTCCATCCAATGAGGTTAATAAGTGAATGTGTGCTTGCATGTGTGGATGTGTTTTAATGTGTGAAAATATGTTCATATATGTGAAATCGTATTTATGTGTAAGAAAAAAATCATTTTATATGTATATATGTGTGTGTGAGAATATTATGTATTAAAATATACGAAATAATATGTGGGTCATATTTGGGTTATGGGTTTGAGTTGACACAATATGACCCAACTAATATTAACCCAATTTATCTTGGGGCTGGTTGAATATAATCCAAATAAATAAAAATCCACTATCAACTCGCCCAAAAACCACCCAATCCACCCGATTGCCACCCTTGCTACTAATACAAGCCAATATGCTTTTCAAAAAAGAATGCTTGTTCCATATATTTTCTTGCTTGGGGCGGCCATTGTTCATGGATCCTGCGACAATAGCTCAATCAAAGCCTAATGTTGCCCGCGTGCGAGTTGAGATCGATCTGTTTAAGGCCCTTCCTAATAGGGTTTGGATTGGTACTGGAGAGTCCGATAAGGATGGTTTTTGGTAGGCCCTGGTTGCAGAAGATTTACCTAAGTATTGCGGACATTGTTTTCGACAGGGTCACACAGAGGAGGAGTGTTGCCTTCTTCATCTAAATTGAGAATTCTAAAGGCGTCATTGGGAAAAAATTCCCATCCTAAGGGCCATGGGGCAAAATCTGCTAAAGCGATTGAGGCTCGTGAGGCAGAGCACGTAGGTCAGGCTGGATACCTCGGGTATCTTCTTTGTCTTTGAAGGAGGATGGGTTGCCGACCTTGCAAGTTGCCTCGACAATTGGCTCAATTGGGCCATTGTTGGCTATCAAGAGCTTGTTCATGTGGATGGGTATAGGCTGTTGTGGTCTCCCGACTTCGGTGAGCCTACTATGGTGGTAGCATCAAGGCCTATCATGGAACTACCTGCAGCAACGTCGGATTCTGCTACAGCGGTGGCCTATGATTCTGCGACTTCAACAAGCCTTCACCAAGGGAGGGTGCGAGTTGGTGACAGTCTCCCCACCTAGTCGGATTGTGTTATAATGACAACCTCGCGACCTAACTTGATAAAGCTTGTGTCAGCGTTGCATTCTACAGCAATGATGGCCGGCGGGTCTGGTATGCCATTTGCTACAATTTTGGAGTTCCCGAGCTTTCAAGCTTTTGCTGATGAGGTCCATGCAGCAGATCGATGCTGCCTAGCACATCCGCGACTCACAGGTTGGCTATGGTAGAGGAGGTGATTTGTGCAGCAACAACGAAGAAAATCACATGGCTTGCAGAGCGGGTGGTGTATGAGGAGGATGATCAGCAT
The DNA here is from genome assembly GCA_013103745.1 of Gardenia jasminoides. NCBI lineage: Eukaryota > Viridiplantae > Streptophyta > Magnoliopsida > Gentianales > Rubiaceae > Gardenia > Gardenia jasminoides. The sequence continues at coordinate 12,332,062 of CM023102.1, read as the reverse complement.
CAAGTGGGGAAGGCTTTGCTGCTACCTGATGATCATCAAGGCCCTATTGCGAAGATGAACCTCTTGCCTCGAAAAGCTGCGTAGGAGTCTATGGAGGACCTGGATGGCCTTTCAAACAAGGCTCGTAAGTAGGTATTTTTGCCTTCTCTAAATTTCAGCTTTTAATAGTTTTTATGATTAAAGTACTATTTTGGAATGCTCAGGGTGTTCCTAAATCGATCACTCTTGCTAGATTACAGAAGTTACGTAGAATTCATGGTTTTTCATGTTTAGCTCTCTGTGAGTAGCTCATTGATGTTGTACAATTGGAGGAGTTGCGGATTCAATTAAATTTCCACTTGGCATTAGCTAATAATGAGGGACGTTTGTGGGTGTTCTTTGAGTCGGGCTATGAGACTTCCATTGTGGCTTAGTTTTCTTAGTTTATGGCTATTCGAGTGATAGTTTCTACATTCGTTTCTCCTTTTGTGGTAGTTTTTGTCCATGCCTCCTGTGAACAGAAGGAACGGCAGGGACTCTGGAATGAGTTGACATTGTTGGATTGCACAGCCCTAATGATGTTTGCTAGTGACTTCAATGTGGTTCTGTCGTTTGAGGAGAAGAAGGGGGTCAGCCGTTTCGGGCGAGTGAGGCTCTTGAATTTCAAAGCTTTGTTGATGCGTTGTAGTTGGAGGATGTTGGATTCACAGGGCCTCGCTTCACATGGTGCAACAATAGACTTGGTAGGGCTAGGGTGTGGAAAAGATTGGACCGCATATTGCTGAATCATCAATGGATGGCATTGAAGGTATTATCTTTTGTTGTGCATCTATGTCATCTGGGGTCTAACCACTCCCTACTTCTCATGTCATTCCGTTTGGAGACTGACCTGGGCCCTAGGCGATTCTCGTTTGTTAATGCATAGGTTTCTCACCCCGCGTTTTTGGATGTTGTTGGGCTGCATGGTCTACACTGTGGAAAGGCGACTATGCTTTGGCTCTTGTTGAAGCTTAAGCGGTGAAGTCTGCCTTGTGTCACTTTGGGCGGTGTGCCTTGAGGAATATCTTTGATAAAGTTAAAGCAGCGGAAGGGAGGTAGTTTCCAAAGAGGTTGCATTGGAATCGGATGATTCTCCTCACTTGAGAAGCCTTATTAGCTGCTCGGAAGCCGCATGTAGCTCACAGTCGGAGGAGGCCTCTTCTGCGCCGAGAGTCCCATTAAGTGGGCTGAAGGAGGGATGCTAATTTTGCATTTTTCATTCTGATGAAGATTGAGAGAAGAGGATGTCTATGTCGTTATTAGAAATCTGAGATGGGAGTGGATTGAGGATTAGAAGGGTATTCAAGATGAGGCTATCTTGCTTCTTTTCAGGCCTTGTCTCATGAGAGGGGTTTGGACTTCTCGGGGTCTTTGATTAATTTGGTCATCCTAAAACTTATTACAGAAGATGACAATAGGAGCTTGGTTAGGGTTCTGGAATGTAGTGAAATTAAGGAGGTGGTTTTTTCTTTAGATGGTACCTCAGCACTTGGACCTGATGGATTTACTAGGGCTTTCTTTACATCTACTTGGGATATTGTTGCTTTGGAGGTGGTGGCCAGGTACAAGAGTTTTTTTGTTGGTGCGAGTCACCGATCTTTTCTCCTCGACCTTGATAACCCTCGTTCAAAGTTGTAAACCCTCCTCCTTTGCAAAATTCAGCCCATTAGTTTGTTTAATGTAGTTAATAAAATAATTTCTAAACTTTTGGTGAGAAGGCTGGAGCGGTCTTACAAGGATAGTTTCTCCTCAGTGATACATTTGTCAAAGGCGATTAATCTCGAACAATATACTTCTTGCTCTTGAGCATTTCTTGGAGCTTAACAAAAAAATTAAAGAGGGTTAATATTGCTTTAAAATTGGACATGGAAAAAACATCTGGAGTGTCACAGCCCTTCCTTCTCCGTATCTTGAGTCAAGCTTTTAGATTTTGAAAGGGTGGGTTGATATGATTTGGAGAGGGTTTATGCTTGCAAATTTTCAGTATTGGTAAATGGCCAAGCTTCATGTTTTTCTCGTCATCTAGGGGGCTTCAGTAGTGGGATCCGCTATCCCCGGCATTATTTATTATTGCTGCAGAGGTTTTATCTAGAGGATTAAATGCTTTGCTACATGATAAGCATTTCTCGCCATTCTTTGTGTCGTGTGGCTGCCCTCCCGTGATTCATCTCGCATATGTGGATGATGTCTTAATTTTTTCATGAGGGACGGAAATCTCGAAGCTAGTAATGTCGGTTCTTGATCGATATCAACGGTGTTGAACTGACTTATTAATGTGTCTAAGAGCTGTTTTGTGGTAGGTTTGAGGGCTTCTGCAGGTATGTTCGTTGATTAACTCCTAGCGGGGCTCTCGAAGCCTTTGCACATCAAGTATTTAGGCTGCCCTCTATTTGTTGGTCGTTAGCTGAAGGGGTATTATTTGGGGATGATTGATGTGGTTAATGCGAAAATTCAGGGGTGGAGTAGTAAATTGCTATCTGTTAGAGTTGTCTTTGCTAAAATCAGTGCTCTCCTCGTTCCCTATCTTTCTTTTGTTTGTAATTTGTCCGCCTAGAGGTGTGCTTGTGTAGATTGAGAAGATTTTCTCCAATTTTTTGTGGGGTGCGTCTGCTTATGGTTACCGATTCCATTGGTCTTCTTGGGAGGTGATGTGTCGGCCGGTGGAAGGGGGGTCTTGGCTTCCGGTCGTTACATCATGTATCTGAAGCTTTGTCTTGCAAACTGTGTTGGAGGTTTCAAAAGGATGGATCTCTTTGGGCGGACTTCATGCATGCTCGGTATTTTGTCGGGATGTTCACCCTAACTATGTGGCTTTATTATCATCATTGTCTAGGACTTGGAAGCGTATGCTGACGTACAGGGCATTGGTGGAGTATAATTCATTATGGGATCTTTCCGATGGGTTGTGCTCCTTTTTTTGGGATAACTGGTCGGGGGTAGGCCCTCTGGCCTGGAGATTTGATGAGCTAGGTTTTGAAGCCTCAGTCTCGGAGTTCTGGACTGGGCGGCGTTAGAATATCTTGAGTTTATCGTCGAAGGTGCCAAGGGAGGTTGTGCAGCTGGTTCAGAGCATGTTTCTGGCTATGGGTGAGGCTTGGGATGAGATGATTTGGCCATTAAGTGATACGGAGCAGTTTGAGGTTCGTAGAATATTTCCTCTTCTTCAACAGTCAAGGATTGTGTCTCAGGTTTATGCTAATGTGTGGCAACCGGGGCTTCCGATTAAAATTTCTTTCTTTATGTGGAGGTTGTTAGGGTCCAAGCTGCCGGTTGATAGTACTCTACACAGATTTAATGTACATGGTCTATCCTTGTGTGTGTTTTCTTTCTCTAATAATGAGTGGTATGTAATTTATTCTCTTTCGGTGAGCTTTCCAATGTTGTTTGGTAGTACTTTGAAGCCCATTAGGGATTTTTTGCAAGACCGATCAATGCGTAGTCGTCTTCTTTCTTGGTGGTCTCTCAAAGCCACCGGTAAGCAACAGATGGTTCTTGGTGGTTTCCCTCGATGATCTTGATTTGTTTGGAGGTTTTGCAATAAGAGTAGATATAAGAGCGATCGGATATTGGTAGCCTTTGTTTCAAGATTACACGGAGCTTGGTTTGTTGCTTCCGCCGAGTTTGATCTCCATGGTTCTTATCATGCGTGGTTGGACTTGCTTGGTAGTGTTGGTGGTGGTCCTGGCAGATAGAAGCCGGTCTTGGTTGCTTGGTCCATGCCACCAGATGGATGGGCCAAGCTTAATTCAGATGGATCATCCCGGGGTAATCCGGGGTTAAGCAGTAGTGGGGGTGTGTTTCGAGATTCCTGTGGGAATGTGGTGTTTGCGTACGTAGAATGCTTTGGGATTCTCACTTCACTTCAGGCAGAAGCACGTGTGCTATGTTTGGGCTTGGAGATTTGCTCCTTGAAGGGCATTGCAAGGATTGTGGTGGAGGTTGATTCGAAGGTCTGGTGGTTCATTCTTTCTGGGTCCGGCAATGTTCCACCGTCAGTGAGGCCAGTTGTTCGTAGGATTCGGCAACTTAAGTCGTTGGGTCTTGCATTTGTTCACTGCTTCCGTGAAGCTAATATGGTAGTGATTCCGGCATCATTTTCTTACACGTGGTCCTCTTTCCTTATGTTTGAGTCGTTGTTAATGTTTCCCAAACTCACTAGAAGCTATGTGTTGTTAGATCAATTAGGTGTTTTGAGTTTTTAGTTTAAATGAGGGTAAGGCCCTCTCTGTTATGTATTCGAATTTTTATTAATAAAATGGGCACACAGCCCACCTGCCAGATATGAGTGGCAGTTATTTCAAAAAAATGCTTTCAATAACTAGAAGGAAAATGATATTATACAAATAAAAACTCAAATTGCATTAAAAGAAGTAGAAGTTCAAGGTAGCACAATTCACATTGTAGAGTTTGTGAGAGAGCAAAGTTAATTGTGGCCCCAAATCTAGTGAGTTAATATCAAACTAAAGTTATGGGGTTCTTAAAAAAGAAAAAGGCATCTTTTTATCATACCATATTAAAACCATTGCGGAGAGGAAAACAAAAGAAAAAGGCAAAAAAAATGGTGAATGGATTTAACTACAAAATAGAAGCATAAGTTAATAATAGTAGGTAGTAGAAAAATACCGAATACCGAATACCTCAAGGTGCATGATTGGATTTTCTCCATAAGAATGAAGCTTGCAAAGCCAACCACAAATAAAAACTGTATCTTATAACTTCGGTTGGATATCGACTTTGCCAGTTCAGGGGTCAAGAGTCAATGTGTGAGGCCCCGTACCATCAATTTAATTTATAAATTACAAAATTCCATAATTTCATAAAAATCATTTTTATTATTTTAGTTTGAATTATTTGATTTTCGTATATCAATTGTAACAGCACGAAAAGTTTTAAAATGCATTGTGCACGTTTAAATTATGTTCTCGATTTAATTATTTGAATGCTTAAATTTCTCACTCGGGCCTAGGGTTGACCACTAGACATAAGTTTCAAATGTTAGAATATGTATTTGGGGTATATAAATGAAAGAAACCGGGATCGTAGTGTCGCATAAAGCTACAAAATTGACTTTTGAGGTTATACATCACTTCCACCACTTATTTGTCTTGAAACTCCAAAAAGAACATCACACTCTCTTTTCTCTAATCTCCCTTCAAAACAGCCGGCCATCCTCCATCATCTTCCTCTTCTTGATTCTTCAAAAACCACCAACACAAAGCCACCATTGAAGCCATCAAAAGCTTTAGGATTTTGTTAGTTTTCTTGGTGAAACTTTGGACCAGCTTTAAGGAGGGGAGAATCCGGTTGTTGAGCTTGAAGTTTAAGGGCTTTTGTGAGTTAGTTCATCCACCAAAGCCAAGTTTCTTGTTTGAGTAGAGGTAAGTTGGCAAAACACCAAAAAACCTTACTCATTTGTTTCATTTATTTGGCTAAGAGAGCTTGTAGCTCATTGTGTTAGATTTTGTTGTTGTTGGTTGAATGTGGGCTCTATGAAATCCCACTATCTAGGAACTTGGGGCTGTTGATGATCTATTGTGTGTGTGTGAGGTGTTGTGTATAGAGTTTTGTTGCTAGAAATGAAAGAGGGAAGAAGAAGAGAGGAACTGAGAAAGGGTTTGGAGAGCCGGTTTTGTTGCAGCTTTATTTCTTCAAATTTTTTCTCAATGATTCCATGTTTCTTTTGTTGATTCTTGAAGCTTACATGATGGCCTAAGTATGGTAGAAATTTCATGTAAAATAGCTTTGTTTGATGTTGCAAAATGGATCGAAAGAAAGCTTTAAAAATCTGGAATTTCATATGACAGGGTTGGTGAATCAGGTTTCTTAAAACTATTGTAACTTGGTGTAGAAAGATCTAAATTGAGTTTTATTTGTTGTGTTTGAAACTAGAATCCAAGTTCTTTCAGTGGTATAAATTTCAAGAACTAGTTCAGTTTCTATGAATTTTGGTGAATTTTCAAATTTAACTGAAAATCAAGACTGATGTTGGCTATTTTGATGATTAACAAACCATCATGCTGATTTTTACTAATCCCCTTTTAAGTCTGAGTGTAGCAAAATAGGTTTAATCTCAAAATTCCAGTTAGGAATCTGTCGGACGATCTTTGACGCAAGGCTGAGTTGGGCGTTGACGGATGCGATCAAAGAAGGATAGGCCCTTGGTTTTGTCGGACGATGCTTTGGACGTTCGGCGATTCTGATAAAACTTGAACAATGCTTTGGACGATCATCAAGTTTGGACGTCAAACGGGTTGAGAAGATAGACACATGAGCTTACGGTTACGTCGGTGGTGGAGTCCTTGGTTCGGACGTTTGACAGTCTACAACACAGGAACTCAACAAACTGTCGGACGGTGGTGTCGGGCGAGATTGAGTGTCGGACGTCAGACACACCATGGCTATATTTTCACTGCATTTAATTCAGGACCGTTGGAGCAGTTTGGGTGGTTAAATTTGCACCCTATAAATACCATAAAGGCCAGAAATGTTAGAGACTTTTTGCAACCATTACTTACAAGCTTTAAGAACAATTCTAGAGTGAATTTGTGTCTTCCTCCTTTCTTGTAGTGTAAGTGTGTGTGCAAACAAGCATTGCTTTACAATTGTGAGTGTAAGACTCAAGTGTGTAACATTGTGAGGGTTAGCAAGGTTGTTGTAAAACCTCTTGGCTTGATCAAGGAGTTATTGATGCAAGCAAGTGGTGATCCTTCCATGTACAACTTGGTGTAACTTCATCAAATTGAAGTAGCAATTGAATTTGAGGTATTGGACTTCAAGTTGGGTGCAACTTGGTAGTCCATTTGAGTTCATCTCTTTTATCTTTATTTGTGCTCTACTTGTGTTTATCTACTTGATTGATTATCTCATTCGTGCTTAAAAGTTGTATCACCAAGAAAACTTGATCACTTCTAATTGTGCTTTTGTAATCACCCATCAAGTTTTAAATTTCCATCAACCTAATTCACCCCTCTTAGTTTGCTTTGAGACCTACAATTGGTATCGAGCTTGGTCTCCTAGATATTAAGCTCAATGGGTGATCATGGCAACTAACAATGCATTATTCTTAGAGGGACAATCTATTACAAGGCCACCTATGTTTAATGGGATAAATTATGTGAGTTGGAAAGATAGGATGGAAATCTTCTTGCAATCAATAGATATTGAGTTGTGGTACATTGTGAATGAAGGACCATTGAAACCCTTTGTTGTAGATGAGGTTACTCATCAGCGAGACCAAAAACAAGAATAGAATTAACTCCCCAAGATAGAATAAATCTCACCTTAAATGCAAAAGCTGTGAATGTGCTATACAATGCTTTAGATGCAACTGAATCCACAAGGGTGAAAGGATGCAAGACAGCAAAAGAAATATGGGATAAGCTTATAGAAATACATGAGGGCAGTGACAATGTGAGAGAGTAAAAGAAATCACTTCTTGTCACAAAATATGAATCTTTTAAGATGGAACCTCATGAGAATATCGATAAGATGTATTGTAGATTCAATGACATCATAAAGGATCTAGAAGTGTTGGGAAAAGAGTATACAGTGGGTGAGAAGAATAGAAAGATCCTAAATGCTTTATCTAAGATTGGGAAAGCAAAGTGACGGCCATTGAGGAGGCTAAAGATTTAAATTCCATGTCTATTGAAACCCTCATAAATTCTCTAACCTCTTATGAATTAAAACTCAAGTCTAAGGTACAAGAGGAAGAGGATGCAAAGATGAAGAAAGTATAGCTCTCAAAACTTCACAAGAGGAGGATGAGTCATTCTCCTTAGATGATGAAGATGTTAAAGTTGATGATAATGATTTGGCATTTTTCTCCAAGAGCTTCAAAAGAATCTTCAATAAAGAAGGTTTAGAAGAGGAGGTCCAAGCAACTTCAACCCTAATCAAAGAGGAAAAGGAAAGCAAGAGATCAACAAAACAAGGAGACAAATGCTTGAATGTGGACAAGTGGACACTAAATGAATGTCAATGAAGAAGAAAAAGGAAGGTAGAGGAGAAAGAAGACAAAAATTCAACAACTTCCAAATAACTTGGAATGAGTGCAACTCCGATGGTGAAATAGAAGAAGAAGAGGAATCCGCACAAATGGCATTCATGGCCATAGGTGAAAATGAGGTATCTACTAGTAATTCTATTTATGATTGTGATGATGAGAATGATGATGATGTTGAATCTTTTGTTGAAAAAATTGCATGATAGTTTGAAAGATTCTTATGCCAAAAATAAAGAATTAAAAATGAAAATTAATTTCTTACTTCGTGAGAATGCAAAGCTCTTTCAAGAAAATAAGAGTTTGAAAAATGAAAATGAGGATTTGAAAAAACTTGAGGTAGATTTGGATTTGCAAAAGAAACTTGATGCAAAAGAAAAGTTTTGCAAAATATTACAAGAGGAACAAACTACCTTGAGAAAAAGAATGAATGATTTGGATGAATTTCTTCAAAATGAAAAACAAAAGTTTTATCAAATGAATGTTAGAAGATCTAATTATGGTGAGAACAAATTTACCATTCTTAGAAAAATGGGTATTAGATATTTAAAACCCATTGGTGTCAAGGACACTAGCAAAATGTGTAGCTTTTGTTGTCAATTTGGTCACATAAAAAATCATTGTTATGTTAAGAAAAACATGAAATGGTTTGAGAACAACTTGGATAGTTAGAGATCATAACTAACACCTAAGGACCCAAAATACAAAGGGTTCCAAAGGTTATCTTTCACTATTCTTTGTGTAGGTGCTTTTGAAGAAGGCAAACAAAGCCTCAAAATGGTTTATTGATAGTGGATGCTCGAGACATATGACCGGTGATCCATCTCATTTTGTCAATCTCAAGTCAAAAAGTAGTGGAAAAGTCACATTTGGAGATGACACAAAAGCCAAGACAATTGGGATTGGAGATGTTGGTAAAATGGTGAAAGCGTTTATTCATAATGTTCTTTTAGTTGATAATTTGGGTTATAATCTATTGAGTGTTAGCCAATTATGTGATAGGAATCTTACGTGCTTTTTTAAGAAATATGAGTGTTTGATTCTTGATGCAAAATTCAATGTGGTTTTAAAGGAAAAGATACAATGATATTTATGTTGTTTTCTTGAGAAAATCATTTCAAAAGGTTTCAATGTCTCAAAATTACAAATGATGATCATTGGTTTGTGGCATAGGAGACTTTGCCACTTTAATATGGATTTGCTAAATGAGATATCTAAAGGGAGCTTGTTAGAGGTTTGCCTAAGATCAAATTTGAAAAGGATCATTATTTGTGATGCATGTCAATTTGGAAAACAAACAAAAGTTTCTTTTAAGCCAAAAATTGTGTTTCTCGTCAAAACCATTGGAGCTTTTACACATTGATTTATTTGGTCCTACTCAAGTTGCTAGTTTGGGTGGAAAGCGGTATTGCTTTGTCATAGTTGATGATTTCTCTAGATATACTTGGGTTCTATTCTTAGCTCATAAAGATGATGCTTACAAAATTTTGTGTCCTTATTTGCAAAAGTTCAAAATTTGCTCAATTTGAATAGTGTGAAAATAAGCGTGGTTATAGAGTCTATAATAGAAGAACTCTTGTTATTGAAGAGGCAATACATGTCACCTTTGATGAAATAATGATGTTGTTTCCCAAGATGTTTGTGAAGATGATGATGTAGGTGTACATGAAGCACTCAAGGAACTTACCATTCAAGAAAAGCAAAATGAAGAGTTGAAGGAAGATATCAAAGATGATTCACCTCAAAATGAAGATGCACAAGAAAAGGAAGAGAAAAGTGAAGAAAGTTCAAGAGATTTTCCAAAGTTTGGAAATTCACTTAACACCATCAAAGGAGCTCATAATAGGTGATCCATCCGAGAGGGTAAAACTTCGTTCTTATAAGAATTCTTTAGTAGATAATTTCACATTACTTTCTCATTTTGAGCCTAAAAATGTCATTGATGCACTCAAAGATGATAGTTGGATTGTGGCCATGCAAGAGGAACTAAACCAATTTGAAAGGAACAAAGTATGGACATTAGTGGAAAGACCATTAGATCATCCCGTGATAGGTACAAAATGGGTGTTTAGAAATAAATTAAATGATAAAGGAGATATTGTTAGAAACAAAGTTAGACTAGTAGCAAAGGGTTATGCTCAAGAGGAAGGAATAGATTTTGATGAAACCTTTGCCCCCGTAGCAAGATTGGAGTCCATTCAGATGTTTCTTGCATTTGCATGCTTTAAAGGTTTTAAACTTTTTCAAATGGATGTCAAAGTGCATTTTAAATGGTTTCATTGATCAAGATGTGTATGTTGATCAACCTCCGATTTTGAAGATGAAAAATATCAAATCATGTTTTCAAGCTTTCAAAAGCTTTGTATGGATTGAAACAAGCACCAAGAGCATGGTATGATCGTTTAAATAGATTCTTGGTGAAAATGGTTTTAAAAGAGGTGATGTTGACAACACACTTTTACCAAAATAACTTGCATGACTTATTAATTGTGCAAATTTATGTGGATGACATTATTTTTGGTGCTACTAATGAACACTTGTGCAAAGATTTTTCGATGTTATGCAAAGGAATTTGAGATGAGTATGATGGGAGAAATGAACTTCTTCCTTGGACTTCAAGTACATCAATGCAAGGATGGAACTTTCATCAATCAAATCAAATATACAAAGGAGCTTCTTAAGAAATTTGGTATGGAAGACTCAAAACAAGTTGGTACTCAATGTGCACATCCACCAAACTTGACAAGGATGAAGATGGAACAAAAGTTGATGAAAAGCATTATAGAGGTATGATTGGAAGTTTACTCTATTTGACTAGTAGACGATATCATGTTTGTTGTTTGCTTATGTGCTAGATTTCAATCATGTCCTAAAGAATCTCATTTACTAGCTGTAAAACGGATCTTTAGATATTTGAAAGGAACTATCAACTATGGCCTATGGTATCCTAAATGTTCTAATCTTGCCTTAGTTGGTTTCTGGATGCTGATTTTCTTTGGTTGTAGAATAGACAGAAAAAAGTACAAGTGGTTCTTGTCACTTTCTTGGTGAATGCTTAGTTTCTTGGTTTAGCAAAAAGCAAAACTCCATTTCATTATCTATTGCGGAAGCCGAGTATATAGCAGCTGGTGCATGTTGTGCTCAATTGATTTAGATGAAACATACGTTATATGACTTTCATTTGAGATATGAATGTGTACCTATATTTTGTGATAACACTAGTGCTATAAATTTGACTAAAAACCCCATCCAACATTCTAGGACAAAGCATATAGACATCAAACATCATTTCATTCGTGATCTCGTTCAAAGAGGAGAAATTTGTGTTAATTACGTTTGTTCCAAAGATCAAATAGCTGATATTTTACAAAAGCATTGCCCTTAGAGCAATTTGTGTACTTGAGGAACAAACTGGGAATTTCAAAAAAATCTCTTTGAAAATACATGGGATCGGACGTCCTACACGAGGATCGCGTCCGAAACAAAAAAGGTTTTGTTTTAGAAAATAGGGGATCGAACGCAGGTTTCGGACGATCACTAACGTTCGGACGTCCGACACTCTCAAAATTTTTCTTAAAAAGGTTTTCGGACGGTCATTCTTCATCTCATCTCATCTCTTAGACATGTCTAGGCCGGCATCATTTTGCTCATATTGGGCCTCTGGTTGTTTTGCTTGGCGCTACTTTTGTTGGCCGTACTTTTCTAAAACTCTTATGGATGCTTCCTTTATTCATACTATCTTATCTTCTCTTATCTTATTTGTTAATGCTTCTTGTATTGCTTTATGTCTTGAATTTGTGCCTTGGTTGCTGTTTTAGCCTTCTTTTTGATTGATGACAAAAGGGGGAGAAAAATGATGATTGAATGATAGCAATATGATTGTTGATATGTTGATGGTTGTTGTATTGGTGTGTTGTTGAATGATTAAAAGTTAATGGTTGATTGATTGAAAGTTTTTGAATGGGTGAAAATGTTTACCTTGTTTTTTGGCCAAAAATTGGTGCTTGATGTAAGGGGGAGTCTGGTGCTTCATGAATATTTGAAAAATTGGGATATACAAGTAAAGGGGAGTATTTCGTTTCAAAGTTATGTTTTCTTGCCTCCTATTCTATTCAAATCATCAAGTGATTTGTCATCATCAAAAAGGGGGAGATTGTTGGCTATTTTGATGATTAACAAACCACCATGATGATTTTTACTAATCCCCTTTTAAGTCTGAGTTTAGCAAAACAGGTTTAATCTCAAAATTTCAGTTAGGAATCTATCGGACGATCTTTGTCAGACATAGGCTGAGGTTGGACGTCCGAGGATCGATCAAAGAAGGATAGGCCCTTTGGTTACGTCGGCGATGCTTTTGGATGTCCGAGTTTACGACAAAGCTTGAACAATGCTTTGGACGATCATCCAAGTTTTGGACGTCAAACGGCAGGTTGAAAGATAGACACATGAGCTTACGGTTACGTCGGACGGTGGAGTCCTTGGTTGGGACGTCAGGTCTACAACAGGAACTCAACAAGCGTGGACGGTGGTGTCGAGCGAGGATTGAGTGTCAGACGTCCGACACATCCAACGGCTATATTTTCTTGCATTTAATTCAGGACCGTTGGAGTAGTTTGGGTGGTTAAATTTGCACCCTATAAATACCAGAAAGGCCAGAAATGTTAGAGACTTTTTGCAGCCATTACTTACAAGCTTTAAGAACAATTCTAGAGTGAATTTGTGTCTTCCTCCTTTCTTGTAGTATAAGTGTGTGTGCAAACAAGCATTGCTTTTCAATTGTGAGTGTAAGTCTCAAGTGTGTAACATTGTGAGGGTTAGCAAGGTTGTTGTAAAACCTCTTGGCTTGATCAAGGAGTGATTGATGCAAGCAAGTGGTGATCCTTCCATGTACAACTTGGTGTAACTTCATCAAATTGAAGTAGCAATTGAATTTGAGGTATTGGACTTCAAGTTGGGTGCAACTTGGTAGTCCATTTGAGTTCATCTCTTTTATCTTTATTTGTGCTCTACTTGTGTTTATCTACTTGGTTGATCATCTCATTACGTGCTTAAAAGTTCGTATCACCAAGAAAACTTGATCACTTCTAATTGTGCTTTTGTAATCACCCATCAAGTTTTAAATTTCCATCAACCTAATTCACCCCCCCTCTTAGGTTGCTTTTGGGACCTACAACTGATATGTCCTTTTTCTACTGTAGCAGCGGTTTTAAACTGAAATTTGACTGGTTTTCTATTTGAATCTTGTATAAGTGTCTTTTCGAGAATTTTAGTTCATTGAGTCTATTTTCCAACGGTATAAGATTTATAATTTTTGGACTTATAGAACTCAAATTATGATTTTCAAAGAATATTGTGCAAAACTGAAACTTCTTCTAAGGAAGTTTAAAAATTTGAAATTTGAATGCTCAAAACTGCCGGTTGTTTTTGGGGTCATTTTGCCCTATTTTAACCTCATCATTTCTTGGTTTTCTTGTGGTTATTTCTTGCTAAGATGATTGCCTAGATGAGGGCTAGACCCCTTACAAAATTGAGCATTTTTGGTGCATAAAAACGTTTGGCAAAAGCATGTGAAAATTGAAGAACCAAATCTGGAAATTTTGCTGTGTTGCTACCAGTTCACTTTGTTGTTTTTTCAAGCTCTATTGTGGACCTCTTTTTCATGAATTCCTTGGTGGTTTTAAAAGCCTAAATGTTGCACTATATGCGTGGTAAATTGCTTTGCAAATGTGAGTCCATTTAGTGTGTTAAAAGCTCTTGAAAGTTGGGTTAAAAAGCTGGAAATTTTCCTCCTTGCACTGTGCCGAATGGTTGCCTTGTTTTTGAAGCATTTTGATTCAAAGTTTTACTACCATTTTGCTCTCTTTTGTTAAAGGAATGTTGCTAGAGCTTATGTATCAAAATTTGAATGATTTGGGGCTGATTTGGTTGAGCAAAACGTTTACAAATCAAAGAAGGAAAAATCTTGCAGTTTAGTTCCAAGATTTTAGCAAACTTTGGCCATCTAAAAAGTTACCTTCCCGTGTGAGTTTTTGGCTCAAATTTGGTACACACATAGTTCACCTAGTGAGGTTTGAGTTACAAAATTTGTTAATTTTTCAGTGGCATTTCGATGCCCAAATATTGTTCCAAATACAGCTTTTCAAATCCAGAAAATCTGGCCGTGAGTCTTGGCAACCTTGTGCTTCTGTGGCTATAACTCTTTGCTCGGGAGTCAAAATTGAGCACCGTTAGTGGCGTTTGAAACTAGATTTGAAGCTTTCGGCGGTATAAGGCACACTAGTTCTTTTCTATCAACACCAACAAAGTTGTAGCCCCACCTCTCCCAAGGCGAACCAGGGTATCGGTGGACTATCCCCATGACTCTCTCAGGACTCACTACAAACCCTCAAGCATATTATAGATTTCAAATAATCACACTTCAAAATCTCTAAAGTAATAATACATGCATTCGCTCTTAAAAGCCTTAATGGAGGTCCAACAATAAATGATAGTTAACTTACAAAGGTAAATCCTCAATAATATCTATTAAAACTCCTATAACATCAATTTCAGGTACAATAAATCTTTAACTTCGAAATTTAACATTAAGCCTATACAAAATTTATGAAAATCCAACCAAAGTAACTAAATCCTCGATCTCGTTTTCACTTGAGACACATTAGGAAAACAAATTGGGGTGAGCTAGCATTTCGGTGAGGCCAAGGAGAAACATGCAAGCACGTAATCAAGTAAGTAAGAAAGCCAGAAAATTCAGATATAAAAGCACGTAAATCAAACATTCACTTGTACTATTGCAATTTTCACCAGGAGATTGTATTCTCAAGGAATCACTACTCGAGGGCTCACATTAGACAAAAGTCTTGGAGCTGGGTTCGGAGAACCCTCTTCGAGCCTCTCTATCTACAGTGAATTTGCACAAGCACAGTGACCAGTTCATACAGGGAAAAAAATACGATGCGGGTGGGATATGGGGCTCTGGAGCCAATTTCCACGATTAGCGGTTGAGTCCATTCCATCCCAAACGTTGACCCTCCGTCAACTTAGCACAGGTAAAGTCCGTAGAAACTCCACTTAATACAACCTCCGTCCAACAATTCACCCTCTCGGGTGAAACCAAGCAGGTAAGTTTAAGAGGTAAAGCTACAATGAGCAATACCGAGCAAGACCTCTTCAATAGGTCAAGCTCAAAGAACGATACCTAAGGTTCACCAAGCTTCCCGACCAAGCCCTTGCCTCGGGTCCCAAGGATCCCAATAGGTTTTGAAACGTCCCCAATTATCACTTTTAAGTCGATGGATTATTCCAATCGACATTGATTCTGATCAAGTCAAGTACAGTTCCAGTCAAGTCAAATAACAATCATGCACATGCACAGACAAGTAAAAGAGGATGGCGATAAAGTACACTCTCGCCTCAACGTTTCATTCAAATAAATATAACGGGTAATTCAACAAGTCATGCACTTGACACTCACGAAGTCAAAGTCAAGGCAAAAGCATAAGATCAATTGAGGTTTTCGGGATCTTCTCGATCACCTGAGACAAATAGGAGTATTTTAATTCAAATCACTAAAGAAATATTTGATAGATGCCTTTTAAAAATGTTTCAAGTCAAGTTCAATGAAATTCCATTTTGAGCTGAAATCTTTGAAAAATTGTAACTTGAGCTATACAAGTCCAAATTTTGCAAGCTTGGTACCGTTGGAAACCTTTCTTAAAGTTCTAAAACTTTGTAGAAGACACCCAGTTAAAATTCTGGACAGAATTAGCCCAGATTTTAATTTAACAATCTGCTACAGTGACAAAACAGGACATAGCAGGCTGTCCGACCAGGCCAATTTGAAAATTTACCAAAAATTACAGAAAATGAATTGACCTCTCAAATTTTCACGGTTTATAGACCTATGTAAGAAGTTTCAAACGCCACTGAAGGAACTCAATTCCGATACTTGAGCAAGAAATTAGAGCAGTTCAAACAGGGCAGGTTCACAAATCTGAAATTTCTGTTTTCCAGTTTTGCAGGGCAGGGTTCTAGGCTATATTTGAGTGACGAATTCTACTTCAAAAATCATCAAATTTGGTACACTAATACTTCCATATATCAACTAGACTCATAAAAAAATTCAACTTAAAATTCAAATGGGAATGCAGTTTTCTACGCGCCTAAAGTGGACTGGTTCGCATATGATCAATCCTGCAAATTCCACTTCCTTTTCTCATCACTATCTTTAATACATCTAAACCACTTCCGATTGACCCCAAATTCGAACCTAAACTAGTATTGAACGTCCTAAACCTAATGGTGATAAAAAAGGATACTATTTTTTACCAAATTTTTGCACAAAACAGGCCCTCAAGTTCAGACAGCACACTAGCCCAAATTCCAGCTTTCCTTGTTCCACTAAACCATCAATTTTTGCTTAACCCATGAAGGGATTTTGTGTGGGGTAAATTAACAACTTAACCCTCAAATTTAAACCTCACAATTAGCCTTTGAGCTTGCCAAAATCACAGCCACACATTAAAAGTAAAACGGCAATTTTTCTTCCTCATTTTCTTCCTTTTCTTATCCTTCACTTCTAGCATTCATTTCATGCCTCAAATCAACTTCATTTAGCCTAATATTCGAAACCAAGCTAGTATTAGTTTCCCTTAACCTAATGATGATCAAAAATGGTCACACTTTTATCAAAAATTATCACAAATTAACCCCCAAAAATCGGACAGCATAGCCCCTTGATTTTCAGATTTCACTTCAATTTAGCAACCGATTGCAACCATTCATGAAGGACTTTTTGTGGGAAAAATTTAACTGCTTAATCTCCATCATTTAAACATCAAATCCAGCAGTTAACCTAGCCAAAAATTCAGCCACGAAATTAAGCCAAAATCAGAAAATTTTACCCCAAAATTCCATTCTTGCTACGGTTTCCTCTTGAGGTTTTATCAAAATCCAACAACAACTTTCAGTTCAAATTCATACAATGCAACAATAATCATGCTATTTAACACCATTACAAGCTAGTGGGAATCAAGAGCCCACATTTACCATAATCATCAAATTGCACCATAATAAGCTTAGCACTTCAAACAACATAATCATCATCCATTCAAGGTTCTAAGAACCTATCAACCACCCAAATCCTAACTTTTCATGCTTGGAATTTGAAGAAAATGGACAAGGGTGAAGTTGGTAGAATTTTACCTCTTCATAGGTTAGCAAAATACCAAGAAAAATGCAAGCTTGAGCCCACAAAATCCTCTTCCTCAAGCTCCTTGTCAAAGCCCCAAGATCAAGCTCTACTTAGAGCAAAATTAGTTGAGTTTTTAGGGAAGAAAATGGAAGAAATTTTGATGGAAAAACAAGAGAAGGAAGAAGGGAAAAGTGGGTGAGAGAGGAAGAGAGAGAGAGAGTTTTGGCAAATTTTGAAGGAATTAAATGGGATAAGAAAGACAAGACACAACTTGTCTTTCAATCCCAAAGTCAAACTCAAATAGTAAGCAATTAGCAACTTGGAGGAAAATTAATTGTCTCACTTGGCTTGAGATTAAGGAGTAAATCTCGATTAGGAGGGGGGGAAAAGAAATGGAATAAAATGGAAGTGAATTAGGGTGAGTTATGTGGAGAAAGCAATGGCTAATTAAAAATTCTAACTCGAGAGGGTTAAAACAACTTAAACTAAAACCACAAATCCCTAATTATAATCACTCTTTTTAATTCACCCCTAATCACTGAATAACATTTCTAACCTACGGTGATCGTCCTTACATTCCATCGCTCGTCTCTCACTGCCCGAATTCCTACCTCGAAAAACGTATTTTTCTCATTTTCTGTCTAATTGATACAAAAAGAGCAAATTTTAAAATAAGATGAATGAAATGTTGAAAATCTACCTGAAAAATTAAAATAGAGATAAATTAAGTTTTTCTCAAAATGAAATAAATTAAACAAATAAATAAATAAATAAGCTGAATTTTCATTTAAATTTTCTAAAAATTCGTTTAAAAATAATTTTAAAATAATTAAATGAATTAATAATAATAATAACATTATTTAAAAATATTAAGTTGTAATAATATCAAAATAAATTTTTTTTTGAGGCTGTTACAAAAGTTACAAAGATGGCTGATTCTCTAGCTTGATTTTTCTATTTTTGTTATTGCTGGATTTTCCAGTTCATTTTAGCTCATCCTACTTCATGAATCTTCGAGCGAAGTCTTTTAGTGGTTTTTAGAATATTGGATCTAGTTTTCGTAGCTTTAAGCCTTGTCCAATTCCGACGTATATTAAGTGACTATAGTTGAGCGACTTTGGTGAAATTAAATAGTTGGGTTAAATTTTGAGTTTTTAGTCACTTGGATTGAAAGTGATAGTTCCGTTTTGGCTCAGGTGACCAAGAGGTTGCAGAAGTTGACCCAACTACCGAAGCATAATCATCTTGCTTAAGTGTTTGACAAATTTTATAGGTGAGTGTTCAAGTGCATGTTATTTACTACTTTATATAATGGCAATTGATTTGAAAAGCATGCTTAAGTGCCTCGGTGAGTGTGTACTTTACCATACTCACCTTATTTGATTTGTTTCTATATGAGCTCAACTATTTGAACTGTTAATTGTTTGACTGTTTGAATTGCTTGTTTCTATATATAATTGCGGGGACGCCCAAACCCCATTGGGAATCCTTTCACCTTGTCCGGCAATAGGGGTTAGGGTGAGAGATGGGTGAACCATGGGTTATTACTGTTAATTATGTCGGTGGGAATGAGTCCTCCAACTATGGTATACTCATAGTGGGTATTACCAATCACTGTTTAAATTTTGGAGTTCGGGCCTGATCAAGAAGGTGTAAGTAGACACGAGAGGGATAAAGTGGTGAATATGGATAGTGAGATTGAGTGGTTGACGGAGTGTCAACATGTGACCGGAAATTGATGATTGTGAAAAGTAATTGTAGGAATTACGGAAATGTGGAGCTGGCAAACTGTATCCTTCAATTTATACTGTTTAAATGTTTTATTGCTAAATTAACTGTTTTGCTCTTTTTATTGTTTTATTTATTTATTTATCCACTATGACTTGCCTGTGCATGTTTCTCTTGACCTCACTGGGTTTTGCTCATCTCGTAAGTTTGTTTTCCTCAACAGGTTTTGAAGTGGAGTTCGTGAATTGAGGAGAATAGTTTTCTTTTGTATGATTTCCATACTTATGTATAAGATTGAAATTATTGGTGAACTTGATAGATTATTGTACTTGAAGTTAATATTATTGTAATTTTGATAAATTTTATTGAGATTATACTTTTGTGAGTTTAGCAAGTAATTTTAATGGAATTCGATTAAGGTTTTAAGAATGAATGCTTGTATTTATATTTGGATCTTGTAGTGAGTCCTGGTGAGAGTTGGACAAGCGTTCTGTTGATACCCTAGGGTATGCCGTAGGGAGAGGTGGGGGCGTCACACAATGGATTCAATCGAAGGTTCAACCGAATGACATCATAAATATGTCACACACATATGCACCCATTCATTTTTTCTATAAATCAAAATTACAAAATATAACCAAGAACCCATCTACAATTCATTAATAGATATCCAAATCCATATCCAATGTACCAAAAAATTCATCAAATTCATCCAAACTCACAAAATTCACAAAATAAAAATCCCATACATGTTCCATTCTTGACAAATATGAAAAAAAATTAAACCGAACTATCATAACATTTAATTTCCTAATCATTTTAGTTTCTTGTTTTGTTGTCTTGTTTGTCTAGTTTCCATTTTAGTTTAGGAAATATCAAGTCAGTTTCAAATAAGTTTTGATTCGCAATTGGATTTGTTTAGAAAGATTTACAATCTATAAATATTAGTAGTCTAGTACATTATTACTTGAAGAGTTGAGTTGAGGAAAAACCTCTAGAATTGTTATTTGTAAGTTATCATGAGTAAAGGCTGTGGCGTAATATTATTATTATTGAATATTGTGTTAATAAAATTGTTAAGTATTTTTTTTCCTTAACCGCCAATCATATCTGGCGGGTGGGATTGGCTACTCCTTTTATTAAAAAAGAAAGCTAGTGAAGTAGAAGATAGAGGAGGACATACCCTTACCTCTTCAGCGAAAAATGGAAATTACAAATTTGCATTTGATCCCATTTAACCAAACTACGGACTAAAGCTGGACATAAAGAAATTGCCGAGTAGACCTACAGAGTGTCAACAGAAGATCCAATGTTTGCTAGCGCATCCACCACCAAATTAGCCTGCTGAAAACAATGATGAAATTCCAACCCCATTTGAGACTCCAAAATCTATCGAACTATCACCCTAATTTTGAGTGGAACTGCAAACTTACCTTGTAGAAACCCAACCGACATCTAAGAGTCCGACTCCACCACCACCGTAGAATAACCTAATGACCGACATAACCATGAAACCTGGAATAGCCTTAGCCTCGGCCTACAAAACATCGACAGACCTAAAGGATTCTGCAAATGCAAATAAATAGTGACCATCAGATCCCTTAAAACACCCCCCACCACCTCCTCCCCAAATCACTAACCAACCCATCAGGGTATTTAGTTTAAACCTTCCTCGAGACGGAACTCCCAAACAACCCTCCGGACTCCTAACCCCTGGCCTCCACGGCCACCCCTTCACAAACAGAATCCACTCAAATTCCAACCTCATTACTCCTTGGAGCTGTACACACACGCATCTCTTATGTCATGCACAACCGACCAACAAATTCGCTCAGGAGGAGTCCATACACCATCAAACCTCAATCTATTTCGCCTTCCATAAGTTCCACAAAATAAACGCTGGGCGTTCTCATCAACCAACTTAAACCCAACCCACGTCGATGCTGCAACCATTGCCAACGGACCAAACACCCTTTCTCGAACAGCAAAACACAAAGACCCTCAAAGAAATGCCAAGTCACCTTCGCGACCTCGAGAGAAAAAATGCTCAAGAGTCTCCACCTGGGGCATTTGACAACAACCACTTCACGACCCATGAACATGCAGCAAAGCTAATACATCATCAAGAGGCAACTTGTATGAAAATAAACACCACAGAAAGAAAGAAATTTTCATGGAATGGACTTGTGCCAGGAAGGAAACATACAATCTGGACACCACCCCTAGACTTACAACCAACTGAAATGCTGAACCCAATGTGAAAATGCACTTGAGGGTTAAATCCCATAACAATGTATCCGCTCACCATTTAAACATACCTCAAATTCCCATGAAAGCTCATCTTTCGAGAGTGGCCAGCTAGACACGAAACAACCCGCCTATTACACACAAAGTCCTGAACGGAGACCTCTATGGCTAACTCTGAAACTTCCATGCCAAAGGCTCCAAGCCACCCAATTGTCCCACCAAAACTCACATTACCTTGGGTTACATCCCAAAATAGATGCACTTCCACCAATGGCCTCACCCGCACCATGCGACGCCAAACGGAGGATGCATAAGGCCGCACCTGCACTTGATTAGGGTGAAGCTGTTGGAATGTATGCCCAAAAACAATTGATTTGTTGAAATACATTCCTAATTAAAGTTTTGTATTTTATGAATTTCCAATTTTATCTATTTAATATATGATATAGCTGGTAAAGTCCTTAGAATATTTGTTAATGTGATGATAGTCACAAGAGTTGCTGACTATGAGATATCAATCACATTTATAATAAATATTCTTAAATATCCCTAGTCATAGTATTAATGAAATAGGACATCATTAATACGGACAGACTAGTACACAATTAGCCCCTACTTAATGTAAGTAGTGGTTGTTCTCATCAACCATGGTATAGGGATACCTAGGCTAATGTGTAGATGAATTATAGAGTAATAATTCATTGGGTGATCCACACGAGATCCCATTAGATATTTTGTGCCAATGGTTGAATCTCTTATGGGAAATTGTGTAAGTGATCCTAGACTTGAGATCACCACGATCTTGAGTGTGAATCACTACCTTTTGATTCTTTCTTGTTACTCACCGGGTGACTTAAAGAATAGAAATTGGGGTAGTGTGAAGCATGGAAGAGATAGTGAGTGATCAAGAGAGGATTCACCACTCCATTAGTGGGGCGATATCCGGTAAGGCCACTAGTTGGAATGTAACCTTAGTAGTCGACTACATTAGATTAATTGGAGAGTGTCTTCAAGTTAATCTAATCTAAGGTTAATTCCGGGAACTAGAAAATTAATTAGTCATTAAGGGAATTGGCACTTGTTCCTTATTCCCTCACTAATTGGATATCAATGGTGAAAGGATAATAATTACACGGTAATTTTCCATGGAAGGTTAGGTCGAATTTCCTTGATCAATTCCGAATAATTGTGATGTGTTGCTAGACACCGCTCACAATTTATAATTATGAATAATTAATTATTATAATTAATGATAAAATAAAAGTGTTTATTTTATCTAATTCTTTTAAATTATAATTCATAATTACCGGTGTATTTGGGACCTATTGGATCACACGCATTGAGATTGGGTTACGATTAAATTGTGTGTCCAAGTAGGGACTTGGAAATAAATACTGGGGTTTAATTATAAAGATAAATAAATCACAGGGTCATCCGACAAATAAGATAAGTATGTTATCTTTATTTGTGGATATGAAATAAGGATAGAGGGATATAGATGTTACGGTGGTTTGATTTTTGAATCAAACCACCAGACTCTATCCCTCTCCCTTCTATTTCTCCTCTTCTTTCTCTCTCTCTCTCCTATAAATATCAGATGTTACGATGGGAGAGGTAGTACTCGATAGTCGAATAGAGAAAAGTTCTCTCCAGAGAAAAACTAACGTGGGAAAACACTTTCGGGCAGAGAGTGTGAGTGAAAGGCTAGCACCTCCCATTTCTCACACACACACATCGTAGAGGCGATCAAGAGGTGATCCGGGGAGCTTTCAGCGTGGACATCAGTAGAGGCAGGACACCTGGACTGCTGCTCAGGGAACTCTCAGCTTTCTCAGACGTCTCAGAGACTTCATCTGCGGATTAAGGTAATCCTCAGAACTCCTTTATGAAATCATACGTAGAACTAGGGGATTCCTGGTGGGAGTTGGGGCTAAAATTTTAAATTCACTGCGTATGCCCCAATTCCCTATTGTAATCGAAACCATCTCTAGGATTTACATTATGATTTGTATATTATTATTCATGAATTCATGAGGTTGGATGATATATATATATGCATGTGCAGAATTTTTGGTTAAAATTACAGCTTTAATGAGATTAAAGTAGACTTGTTATCTGGAAAATTTTGATTTCATGTTTTCTGAGTTGCTGGAAATTTTGACTGTGAACTGCTGGAATTGTTATCTGTGAAAAGCATCACGAGACGCCAATGCTTATTACCGAGCAGCGAGCTGATTCACGCGACCATGACGCTGATCCGCTGAGGCTTGCCTCGCGGATCGTTCGCGACTAGGATCGCGTGAGTGATTCAGCGCGTTCTTCCTCGCGGATGCTTCGCGAAACATGGTGAGATCCGCGAACTGGGTTCGCGGATCGGTCCGCGGATCCGATTCGCGGATCCCTTAGCGATTTACGATCCGCGGCGTGGATCCGCTGATGTGTCTGCGGATCATGGTCGGATCCTTCACGAAGTTTGCGCGATGTGTGGATCCGCAATCGCTGGATCAACATGAATCCTTCACGAGGTTTTAAACCGATCCAGCGTGGATCCATGGCTGTTGGATCAACTCATGGATCCTTTGAGGCGAGATTAGTGAAATAAATTTTTTGAAAATTTGAGTTTTAAATTTCGGAAAATTTTTACTCGATCCGATTTTTAAATTGTTAAATTTCTGTGATGTTTATCACTTTCATATTTTATTGGGTAAGGAATTAATTTGAATTTAATTTGATTAATTCAAATAATATTCAATTATCTCTAATTTTGTTAGGAATTAAATTGACCTAATAAAATTATTTTACCAAAGTTCTCCGCATGTATGGTCTCAAAGTGTGTTTGGGATCTTGATATATCTATCCAAATAATTCATGAATGATTATTTTTCATGCTTTCATTTTATTTAAAATTGTTTAAATTTATGTGAATGCATGGTGGATGGTTGTGGATAATAACCCAATGTGATTGTGGAATGGTTGAGTGGTTGTGATTTTTGATAAATAGGGCCTGCGTGTCCTGCCTTTCTCATTTCTCTAATTGTAATTTCTTTCCTCATCTAATTCCCCCTGAATGTAACTCAGGGTTTCTGATATTCTACTTGTAATGTACAATAGATAGGAATAGATGATAGGAAATTATGTTTCTAGTGTAGAAATTGTAAATTGGAAGATGAAGAAAGGAGCAAACCGAAGGTGGAAATTCGTTTTACCCTAGTCAACCGTTAATTTCCCTAATGGCCAGGGAAATTAACTTAGGAATATCCACAACCATCCACGGTTAATTTATGCTATATTTTATTTCTGAAATATTTATATGCATGAATGTTGATGAGACCATAAATATTTTTCCAAAAAATCTCAAACTAAAATGTTTTGGAAAAGGAAATAAATCCCTCAAAACTAATATTAAATCAAGACAAGTTTCCATCATTATAGTATAAAACAAAATGTGGTTATTAAGTGCTAGTTTGTTGGGATTCACCCAAAACTGCCTTACTTACTACATGTTTTTTACTATAAGAAATGTTCTTGAGAATGATGGGTTTGATTTAACTAAAACTATGGTTTGTTGGGATTCACTCAAGACCATGAATTTTAGAGGCAAGGGTTAGGTTAATACATAAGATGTAAAATCAAGAGTTGATACCTAACGGATCTAGAAATTACAAAGGGTTGTAATTGGTAAAGTACCTACCTGTTAAAATTATTTTGATTTGTTGAGATTCACTCAAGGTCAAAAATAGTTAAGACAGGATTCTAGCCACTATGGATTTTTTGAAAATCTCGGATCAATTTTAGAGGGTAATTGATTTGAAAAATAGTGGAAATAAAATCATAATTTTGGAAGTTTTATGATTTTATCAAACAAAACTTTTTCTGATAAACTCTATCTTCTTTTTGTTGTAGAATGAGTAACAATTTGAGCCTACGATCCATCCTTTCTGATTGTAAACTAAACGACACAAACTTTCTCGACTGGCATCGAAATGTCCTACTCGTTCTCACCCACGAGAAAATCGAGTATGTACTTGATGGGCCCATGCCTAACGAACCCGAACCTAACGCACCGGCTACTGTTAAGAATGCTTACAAGAAGCATAGGGATGACAATAGAACGGCTTCATGTGTTATGATAGCCTCTATGACTCCCCAACTTCAACAGCAGCACATGAACATGGGGGCATATGAAATAGTTCAACACCTGAGAGAGTTGTTTGAACAACAATCTAGGACGGTGAGATATGACACCTCTAAGGAACTGTTCAGGTGCAAGATGGCGAAGGAGCACCCGTTGCCCCACACGTCTTGAAGCTAATTGGGCTAATTGAGAAATTAGCTGAATTGGGCTTCAAGATGGACCCAGAGCTAAATGTTGATTTAGTTCTTCAATCTCTGCCAGACTCCTTCTCTCAGTTCGTTATGAACTATCAGATGAATAATCTGCAGCACACACTACCTCAATTGTTGAATGTGCTGAAAACTGCTGAGAAGGAGATCAAGAAGGTGAAGGGATCTACTGGGGTGCTTGTTGTTGCTTCATCCAGTAAAAGGAAGAGGCAAGGAAAAGGGCCCAAAAAGCCCAATAACAAGCCTGCCAAGAAGCCCAAAAAGGCTAAGGCAGACCAGTCCAAGGCAACCTGCTTCCACTGTGGCCAAAATGGACATTGGAAGAGGAACTGTAAGGCCTATCTGGAGAGTCTGAAGCAGAAGAAGCTTGGGGAAGCTTCATCAGCAGGTACATACATGATTGAGATAAATGTTTCTACTTCCAAATCCGACTCTTGGGTATTAGATACCGGATGTGGTTCTCATATTTGCACATCTATGCAGGGTCTAAAGGACAGTAGAAAGCTGGGTAAAGGAGAAGTAACCCTACGTGTGGGCAATGGAGCAAAGGTTGCTGCTTTAGCTGTAGGGACTTATTACATTAGTTTACCCAGTGGGTTAATTTTAGAATTGTCAAACTGTTATTATGTTCCAGCCCTTACGACAAACATCATTTCTATTTCCTGTTTGGATTTAAATGGGTTTAAGATAACCCAGGAGAATAAATGTTGTTCTTTTTCAAAGAATGGTGTGTTTTATGGTTCTGGAAATTGGAATAACGGTTTATATATTCTAGATCTAGACAACCAAATTCTCAATATACATGAAAAGAGAATGAAGTTAGATAAACTGAATAAAACTTACCTCTGGCACTGTAGACTTGGTCATGTAAATGAGAAACGCATTTCCAAATTACACAAAGGTGGGTATTTGGACTCATTTGATTATGAATCATATGACGTATGCGAGGCTTGTTTACTTGGAAAGATGACCAAAACACCCTTTACTGGTAAAGGGGAACGGGCCAGTGATTTACTTGGGCTGGTACATACTGATGTATGTGGCCCAATGACAATCACAGCAAGAGGTGGGTTCTCGTACTTCATTACCTTCACAGATGACCATTCAAGATATGGTTATGTGTATTTAATGAAATACAAGTCTGAATCTTTTGAAAAGTTCAAAGAATTTAGAAATGAAGTAGAGAAACAAACGGCAAGAGTATTAAAACACTACGATCCGATCGTGGTGGTGAATACTGAGCCGATGAATTTGGTATTATCTAAAGGACAACGGAATAGTTCCACAATGGACTCCTCCAGGGACACCACAACTAAATGGTGTATCTGAAAGGAGAAACCGCACCCTATTAGATATGGTACGGTCCATGATGAGCCATTCGAGTGCCCCAAAATCGTTATGGGGATATGCTCTAGACACAGCCTCCCATACTCTTAATAGAGTACCCAGTAAGGCTGTTACTTCCACACCATATGAGATATGGAAAGGGAAGAAACCAAAACTGTCTTACATGAAGGTTTGGGGTTGCCCAGCCTATGTGAAGAAGGCAGAGTCAGATAAGCTTGAAGCTAGATCTGACAAGTGTTTGTTTGTGGGGTATCCAAGAGAGTCTATTGGATACTATTTCTACAACCCAACTGAGAACAAAGTGTTTGTCTCAAAACATGCCATCTTCCTAGAAAAAGAGTTTATTCTAGAAAGGGGCAGTGGGAGTAGAATAGAACTTGAAGAAGTTCAAGACACTCAAAATGACATGGAACTTGAAGAAGTTCAAGATGTCCAAACAAACACAGAACAGCCTGTAGAAGAAAGGGTTCAGCCCCATAGAGATGAGGCGCAAACGGAAGCTGTGGATGTTCAAGAGCCCCGTAGGTCAGTAAGAGCACGCCCGCACCCAAGAGATATGATTTTCTTGTGAGTCCGGGGAATGATGTGCTAGTCATACAAGATGACGAACCTACTACCTACCAAGAGGTTCTGAACAGTCCAGACTCCTCCAAATGGTTAGAAGCCATGAACTCCGAAATGGATTCCATGTATGACAACAAGGTATGGACCTTGGTGGATCCACGAAGGGATAAAACCCAAATGGGTCTTCAAGAAAAGACCACATGGATGGTAATGTGATTACCTATAAGGCTAGACTGGTGGCCAAAGGCTACAAGGCAAAAGAGGGAATCGACACGATGAAACTTTCTCACCAAAGGTGCTTGCTAAATCCATTCGATATTGCTTGCAATAGCAGCACCATGACTATGAAATTTGGCGATGGATGTAAAGACCGCATTCTTAATGGGAATCTGCAGGAGGATGTGTACATGACACAACCTGAAGGCTTTACATTGCCAAATTCCAGTCAGGTGTGCAAGCTGCAGAGGTCCATTTATGGACTTAAGCAAGCATCAAGGAGTTGGAACATCCGCTTTGATGAGACAATCAAAGAGTTTGGTTTTCTCAAAAATCCGGATGAGCCTTGTGTTTACAAGAAGGTTAGTGGGAGTTCAATCGTTTTCCTGATATTATATGTGGATGACATATTAATAATGGGAAACGATATCCCAATGTTACAATCGAAAGGGTTGGTTATCCAAGAATTTTTCCATGAAAGATTTGGGAGAGGCAGCCTACATACTGGGTATTAAGATCTATAGAGATAGATCCAAAAGGCTGCTTGGTCTTTCACAATCTACATACGTAGATAAAGTGCTAAAGAGGTTTAGCATGGATCAATCTAAGAAGGGTTTTTTACCTATGTCTCATGGGATAAGCCTTTCTAAGAGCATGTGTCCTAAGACACAAGCTGAGATTGACAAGATGCATAATATTCCATATGCTTCGGCAATTGGATCAATTATGTATGCTATGTTGTGTACAAGACCAGATGTCTCCCATGCTCTGAGTGTCACGAGCGATTTCAGCTAATCCGGTGAAGGTCTTAAGAACATTCTTAAGTACTTAAGAAGGACTAAAGATTTGTTCTTAGTATATGGAAATGGTGAATTGGAGGTCAAGGGCTACACAGATGCAAGCTTTCAATCTGACAAGGATGACTGTAAGTCACAGTCGGGCTTCATCTTTACTCTCAACGGAGGTGCCGTCTGAAGAGTTCCAAACAGACACCACGCAGATTCTACAAAGTACATTGCAGCAAGCAGCTAAGGAAGCCGCTTTGGATCAAGAAGTTCGCACTGAACTTAGTGTGGTTCCGAGCATTGTTAATCCGGTAACTTTGTGGATAACAATGGGGCTATTGCCAAGCAAAGGAACCTAGGTCTCATCAACGGTCCAAACATGTACTTAGAAGATTTCACCTTATTAGGGAAATCATTGCGTGAATGATGTAAAGATAGAGAGTGCCCACCTGAGGATAACATAGCGATCCTCTTACTAAAGCACTATCTCAAAAGAAACATGATAGTCATGTACTTTCATTTGGACTAAGAGTTATAAATGAATTGTTTTAGTGCAAGTGGGAGGTTGTTGGAATGTATGCCCAAAAACAATTGATTTGTTGAAATACATTCCTAATTAAAGTTTTGTATTTTATGAATTTCCAATTTTATCCTGCTTAATATATGATATAGCTGGTAAAGTCCTTAGAATATTTATTAATGTGATGATAGTCACAAGAGTTGTCACTATGAGATATCAATCACATTTATAATAAATATTCTTAAATATCCCTAGTCATAGTATTAATGAAATAGGACATCATTAATACGGACGTATTAGTACACAATTAGCCCCACTTAATGTAAGTAGTGGTTGTTCTCATCAACCATGGTATAGGGATACCTAGGCTAATGTGTAGATGAATTATAGAGTAATAATTCATTGGAGTGATCCACACAGAGATCCCATTAGGATATTTTGTGCCAATGGTTGAATCTCTTATGGAAATTGTGTAAGTGATCCCAGACTTGAGATCACCACAGATATCTTGAGTGTGAATCACTACCTTTGATTCTGCTTCTTGTTACTCACCGTGGGTGACTTAAAGAATAGAAATGGGGGGTAGTGAAGCATGGAAAGATAGTGAGTGATCAAGAGAGGATTCACCACCCATTAGTGGAGTCGATATCCAAGGCCACTAGTTGGAATGTAACCTTAGTAGTCACATTAGATTAATTGGAGAGTGTCTTCAAGTTAATCTAAGGTTAATTCGAACTAGAAAATTAATTAGTCATTAAGGGAATTGGCACTTGTTCCTTATTCCCCACTAATTGGATATCAATGGTGAAAGGATAATAATTACGGTAATTTTCCATGGAAAAGGTTAGGTCGGAATTTCCCTTGATCAATTCGAATACCGGTAATTGTGATGTGTTGCTAGACACCTCACAATTTATAATTATGAATAATTAATTATTGTAATTAATGATAAAATAAAAGTGTTTATTTTATCTAATTCTTTTAGAATTATAATTCATATTATTACCAGGGTATTTGGGACCTATTGGATCACACGCATAGAGATTGGGTTCTAGATTAAATTGTGTGTCCAAGTAGGGACTTGGAAATAAATACTTCTGGGGTTTAATTATAAAGATAAATAAATCCTGGGGTCATCTGACAAATAAGATAAGTATGTTATCTTTATTTGTCGACAGAAATAATAAGGATGTAGGGATATCGATGTTACGGTGGTTTGATTTTGAATCAAACCACCGCACTCTATCCCTCTCCTTACATTTCTCCTCTTCTTCTCTCTCTCCTATAAATATGATGTTACGATAGAGAGAGGTAATACTCGATAGTCGGAATAGAGAAAAGTTCTCTCGGAGAGAAAACTAACGTGGGAAAAACACTCGTGAGAGTGTGAGTGAATAGGCTAGCACCTCCCATTCTCACACACACACACACACTGATCGTAGAGACGATCAAGAGGTGATCCAGGAGCTTTCTCGCGTGGACATCAAGAGGCAGACACCGACTGCTGCTGGGAACTCTCGCCTTTCTCGACGCCTCGAGACTTCATCATGGATTAAGGTAATCCTCGAACTCCTTTATGAAATCATAGAACTAGGGATTCACGGTGGAGTTGGGGCTAAAATTTTAAATTCACACGATGCCCCAATTCCCCTAATGTAAGCATCCCACAATACAGGACCTTCAAAAATTGAGCCCATAACTGACCACCCTTTCAAAATCGATACCATAATTTACAGGAAAATACTTCAACCATAGACCTAAATCCAAATCCCAAGCCTCCTTCTTCAACTGGAAAACACATCTTCGCCATGCCACCCAATGCCTCCTATCATTAAACTCGAATCGGACCGTAAGAACCTCACAAGAACCTTTCCATCGCCGAGATCACAGATTTAGGCGAATCCATCACCGAGAGTAAATGGACTAGCATTGACAACAATACATGCTTCACAAGAACCATTTTTGCTCCTTTGGACAGCCATTTTCCTTGCCAGAGAATTCTAGCTGCAATCTTATCTAGAAGCCCTCAACATACCATATAACTTCTTTCCTACAAATAACGGACATCCAAGATAATGGCAAATCCCAACAAGCAAAACCATTGACCGGGCTATACGTGAATCGACGCCTAATACCTACCTTATTCCCTACCACAAAACAACTCTTATCAACATTAACCAGCTACCCCAAAACCTCGATGCCACTTAGAACATCCATCACACACCTCAAAGACGAGTACCAGCATTAGAGAAGATAATCACATCATCTCAGCATACCCCAAATAGGTAACCGGGCATCCCCGCCCAACAATACATGGCACAAATTTCAACAGCACATCAAAGTATTTAAATTACGGGAAGGGCCTTGGCGATGATGAATAGGGCTAGAGATAACGGGTCCCCTACCAAGACCCCAAGATGACCGAAAAAGCCTAGGGTTTACCATTCACAAGTCTTGAAAATGACAATTAGAAATCAACCACCACACCATGTCCAACCATATCTCCCCAAACCCAAACCGTCTCATGACTCGGATCAAAAAATGCCAAGATACCCTATCACATGCTTTCGCCATATCCAACTTCAACGCCTCATTCGACCCTCGAACCTTCCTATTAAGCTTAGACATTAACTCTTGCGCTAGCAGAATGTTATATGAGATCATTTTTCCCTTAACAAAACCACTGCTGGGAAATAATTGTCAAAATAGCCACTCCAATCTAGTGATAGCAATTTAGCAATAATTTTATTAATAAAATTGCATAAACTAATAGGACGAAATCCTACAAAGAATGATGAACTAGGGGACTTAGGGACCAAAGTAATCCACGTAAGTGAAACCTACCGCAACTCCCCTTGCAAAATATCTAGCACCATCCTTCCCCACCACCTCCTAACATTTCATAAAGAACATTCCCGAAAAATCATCCGGTCCAGGACAACTATTAGAGTCCATCATAAAAACTACTCACCTAACAACTATTAGAGTCCATCATAAAAACTACTCACCTAACTTCTTCCTCCATGGTTTATATCTTCGCAGATTCCACATGCCTTGACCTGCTGCCGTTGTCTCACGGCCCATTGTCGAATAAGACACGTTAATTCAGATAATTGTTGTTGAATGGATGGGACATTTACCTCATGAACTCCTCCATAATTGAAATTTTGTCCATGACCAAATGGAAGAGTATTGTAAGCCATAAATCAACAACAAATCAAAGAAAATATATCCCAAAAAAAAAATTGAAAATAACTTAAAAAGAAACAAATTAACCAAAACACCGTTCCCGACGGCCAAAAAAATTGATGCAACCTGCAATAATAAATATTAAAATCCTAATTACCACCACAATTAATTACAGAATAATTCTGAGTACTGGAGCAGGGACTCCGAATGTGCAATGGGTTACTGGCTTCACCCTGATTCCAAGGAGTATACTGAACCCAATATACCAGAACTATCTTTAAGAAAATATTAACTTGTAGTAGTGGCAAGCAAGGTCGTCTCCTCAGGGAACGGGTAGAAAATTGTTTCTTTCTAAGTCAGGGGAATATGGGGGGTTTAGATGTGATAGAACTGGAAATAAAATAAATAAACTTAGAAAATGAAATTGAAAATACTAAATAAATAAATCACTAAAGAACAAACGGAGAGTAATTTATTAGAAATAACAAATGATAACATTCTACCCAAAGGAACAACATCTCAGGCACTGTCCAATCACTTAATCACTGATGCAAAAATAATTCAATCAATTATTACTAGGTTAGTTATAGTTGCCAACAAGCTCTGACAACCAGTTTTTCCTTACCTTTTCGACAGTCAAGGTACGACCGTTGACTGCTTCCCTAACCAGATAACAACCCTAGGTACGACCGTAGGAATTTAATTATCCAATTGCATTAAAAGCTAGAAAAACCCAACCCTAACCAATGAACACGCTAAGAGGGTCCATTTAAACTAGATCATACGTTTCTCCAACATAAACCAATTATGGTGGTCGTCACTTGTTATTAACTAAATGAACGATTACGTATTCAATTAGTTAATTTGACAGTAGGCTATGAGGTTAAATTAAATATCCGGCCGTTGATACTCAATTAACAAAATAACCCTCAATCAATTAATCCAGAAAACGTACGAATAGTAACAAATTAAAAGAAATGTTAGAGATTCGATTAGATCTCACAAATGTATTGGACCGCGCCTTTGAGTTGCCCTTTGAGTAAATAAGAGATTTAGCCGCTCCTCATGGAGAATCACATCCAAAAATTGTTTGAGAAACTTTCAACCACGATTAACCAAAGGAAGAAAACAAGAGGAAGCAACCTACGAAGGAGTTTTGTTTTCTAGATATTGCGTGGAGTTCCTCCTCCCTCCAAGCTACGGCTTGGCTCATAATATATAAGAAAACCTAAGATTCCCTATTTAACTAGGAATTTCAGTCCTAATTGGAGTCTAACTTACTAAAAAGCAATAATAAAGTAAAATAGGGAAACAAATTACAACTTCCCTAAAATAAAATTGTCTTTTACCAATTCCTAAAAATAAAATAAAATAAAGTCTTCAATCACTCTTAGGCGCAGGATTTTTTCCAGAAATCCTTCTTCACATCCAAATACAGCTCGTCCACGCCTTTTCCTTGGGAGTTCTGAAATTTCCACCAAATTTGCACTTTGTAAGCTCCAAATAATTCCAATGACCTAAATAAATGCCAAGAATCAAATATGAGTAGAATCAAGCAATTAACACAATTATCTTGGCACAATAAAAGGGAAATCTCCATAAATTATGTGCACAATTAAGGACTTAACAATAGTGGAGCTAAAATAAGGCAAAATAACCCAAAATAATACCGGCAGTCTAGGCTCAAAATTTCCAGATTTTTAAGCTTTCTTTCTCATCCATTTTGCAACATCAAACAAAGCTATTTTTATTTGAAATTTCTACCAATCTTAGGCCATCAAGTGAGCATCAAAATCAACAAGTGAGACATGGAATTATTGAGCTAAAAATTGAAGAAAGAAAGCTGCAAGAAACCGGCCCTCAAGCTGTCTCTCTCTCTCTTGGCTCCTCTCTTGTTTTTCCCTTTTTCATTTTCACCAACAAAACTCCACATAAAACACTTCACACACACACATTTTAGATCATCAACAACCCCAAGTTCATACATGGTGGGATTTCATAGAGCCCACTTTCATCCAACAATAACAAAATTCATCACAAAGAGTTACAAACTCTCTTAGCCAAGAAAATGAAACAAATGAACAAGGGCTTCATTTGGATTAATTGTTTTTGGGGTTATTTTTCAAAAATACTATTGTAGCATTTGGGTTACGAAAAACAAGTACTGTAGCTGTCTTTGAGGTGTTTTTGAGAGTATTTTTGGAAAAATTTTTAGGGGTATTTTTAAAATTAAAAATTTATTTGGGATATAAATTTTGGGCCATTTTTAAAATTAAAAATTTATTTGGGATAATTTTTTGGGGTATTTTTAAAATTAAAAATTTATTTGGAGTAATTTTTTGGGGTATTTTTAAAATTAAAAATTTATTTTGGGTAATTTTTTATGGTATTTTTAAAATTAAAATTTATTTGGTGGGTGGTGGTGGTGGGTAAGGGTAGGGATAGATTAATTTAAAAAAAATAGCCCAAATAAATTATTCCCAAAATACCCTAAATAAATTTTTAATTTTAAAAATACACTAAATAAATTTTAAGTTTAAAAAAGCCCAAAAACTTACCCCAAATAAATTTTTAATTTTAACCATGTCCTAAAATTTTACCCCAAATAAATTTTTAATTTAAAAATGAAGAAAAAATACTCCAAATAAATTTTTAATTTTAAAAATAAACCAAAAATTATCCCAAATAAATTTGTAATTTTAAAAATGGCCTAAAAAATTACCCCAAATAAATTTTTAATTTTCAAAATGTCCCAAAAATTACCCCAAATAAAAATTTAATCTTAAAATGCCACAAAAAATTATCCCAAATAGATTTTTAATTTTAAAAATGCCTCAAAAAATTACTCAAATAAATTTTAAATTTTTAAAATGTGCCAAATAAATTTTTAATTTTAAATATACCCCAAAAATACACAAAAATAAATTTTTAATTTTAAAAATTTCCTAAAAAATTACCCAAATAAATTTTTAATTTTAAAAATGCCCCAAAAGATTACCTGAATAAATTTATAATTTTAAAAATGCACCAAAAATTATCCCAAATAAATTTTTAATTTTAAAAATGCCCCCAAAAAATTTTCCTGAATAAATTTTTAATTTTAAAAATGTCCAAAAAAATTACCCCAACCCTGAATAAATATTTAATTTTAAAAATGTCCCAAAAATTAGCTTAAATAAATTTTTAATTTTAAAAATATCCTAAAAAATTACCCCAAATAAATTTTAATTTAGATGGGAGGGAAAGGGGGAGGGGGGCTGTGGGGAGGGGATGGGCAGGAAGGAGGAGGAGGGGGAGAAAGAGACAAGGGGAGAAAGAGAGAGAGGGAGGGAGGGAGGGAGAGGGAAGGTGGAGGAGGGGGAGGGAGAGAGGAGGGGAAGAGGTGGTGGTGGGATGGAAGAAGAAGGGATAAATTTTTTTATTTTTGCATGTATAAGTTATTTTTGAAATATTTGTTTGGGTTGGTGTTTTTGGAATTATTTTTTGTTGAAATATTACTGTAACATTTAGTATATGAAATACAGTTTTTCAAAAACAGGTCCAAAAACAGTGAATCTAAATGGACCCAAGATCTTTGGTGTCTAGCAAGCTTACCTCAATTCAAACAAGAAACTTAGTTAATGGTGGAAGAAATAGCTCACACAACCCTCCATTTTCAAGCTCCACAACCGGGTGCCCTCTCTCCAAGGTGGTCTGAAGCTTTACCAAGAAACACTGGCAAAATCCTCAAGTTTCTTGGTTACTTCAATGGTGGTTTAGTGTTGTTTTTTGAAGATAGAATGAAGGGAAGAGAGGGGAGAGAGAATCGGCCAAGGAAGAAGAAAAAGAAGGGAATGAGTAGTTCATTTGACTTTTGGAACTTTTGTTGGGAAATTGGAAGAAAAGAGAATTGTCACTCGATTTGACATAAATCCTCTTTTTGTCGCGTCGGGGTCGAATCACGCTATGCGACACTACGATCCCGATTTCTCTCATTTATGTACCCCGAATACATATTCTACATTCAAACCTTATGTCTAGTGGTCGACCCTAAATTCGAGTGTGAAATTTAAGCATTCAAATAATTTAATCAAGGACATAATTTAAACGTGCACAATGCATTTTAATACTTTTCGTGCCGACATAATTGATATATGAAAATCAAATAATTCAAACTAAAATAATAAAATAATTTTTTAAAAATATGGAATTTTTGCAATTTATAAATTAAATTAATGGTACGGGGCCTCACATTCACTACTTAGAAATGAATAAAATAAAATAAAAAGAGAAAACATCTTACTTTATCTTTTTTTTTTTTGGTTTTGCCTATGATTTATTTCAGTCACTATCACAATACTTTATTCATAGACCAAAATATCCATTCCATTTAAACACATAATTTGGCTTATGATAAAAATATTTAACTAGACTATTTGGTCTTTTATTCATAACAAAATATTAAATATTTATCCTTAATTCTAGATAAGTGTATTAGACTTTTACTTCTAATTTTCAAGTGGGGAGGATGGTTCAATGGTAAGGTGAGAGGAATTGTAAGTAAAAGATCTTGGGTTCAAGACCTCCCACTTACCCAAAAAAAAAAAAAAAAATCTGATTTTCAAATGGGTTTTTGTATAGAAATCTTAAAATATAATACTTAGAGATTGATATAGAATTAATACTTTATTTGTTTGTTAAAAAAGAGAAGTTTGATTATTTGCACAATGACATGAAGAAAGGGGTTTTAATAAAAATCTAGCAATGGTAGCTAAAGTGATCCAAAAAGTATTACGAGTGATGCTGTTATGACTAAAGTTTTGATAACACTTACTATAACCCATGTGGAGACGAAGGAATATGTTTATTTTCTAAAAATTGGTTGTTTAAAGCATTGGACTCATTTAGACAAAACTATAGGGTCCATTTTGGCATTTAAAAAATCGCAAGAGGTATAAATGTAATTTGGTCAAACCTTAAGAGAGTAAATGAATCAACTCAAATTAACGTTAAAGGGAAAATTGATAAACTTGTTGCCATTTGTAGACACCAAATTTTGACTATTTCTTTTGTTTTCCTATGTTTTTATCTATTAATGTTTAGTTATTTATCTTTGAAATTTCTAACATATTTTTCTCATTTTTGTAGGTTTTTCTTTAAAAAAAAAAAAAGAGAAAAGTCAAAAACGCGGACTAGTTACGCGGATGAGTCAGCGTAACCAGTCCGCGTAACTTGATCAGAAGCGAAAAAAAATGACGCGCGGATTTTTCCAGAACCCGGATCATCCTTTTCCAGCTGTAATTTCCGATGCTTGAACGATAAGAAACCTATTTAAACATTCCCCAACTCACCCCTAAACCCTAACAACTCATCTAACGTTCAAAATTAGCTCACCTCATCCCAAGAACATCAAAACCATTAGTTCTAGGTTTGGTGGCTATAAATAGCCTAGATTAGGGTTTAGCAAGAGGTTGGAAATCTGAGAGAAAAAGAGGCAATTAGGAGAGCTTTGAGAGAGAAAAAAGCAAACAAAAACGGCTGGGAATTAGAGAGGAAAAGGAAAAGAAAGAAGAAAAGAAAAGCTAGGGTTTCACACTTGAGGAGATTATTCTTGGAATTTCTGTCCTCTTCTCTTGTTTAGATTCAAAGCTTCCGATTCAGGTAACATCCTTCTACTCTATTTACTGTTTTTTGATCGTAAAATTATCTGAGATTTGGACCTTTTGGTGGAACCAAGGTCTTGAATAGTTTTTCTTTTAGTTTGTGATATTTGATGATGATTATCAGTTGTTATATGATCATGTTGTGTTTATAAAGCCTTGGTAAGGCTAGTAGATTTGTTTTTACGTGTAAAATCAGACGTTTGATGCTCCTGTGATGATGCTGTTGTGATTCCTGAGAAATTTCTGGAAAAATAGTTTTCACGCTTTTGAAGATGTGAAGAAACGCGACTACTTATGCGGATAACTTCGCGGTCGCATTTCCTCTTGAATGTTTGAAGTTGTGAAGAAACGCGGACCTCTTGCGTGGACTACTCGCGCAACGCTCCACGTTTCTGTTTGAATACTTGAAGATGTGAAGAAACGCTGACTTGTTACGCAGGCCAGTCCGCGTAACAATCCTCATTTCTAGCCTGACAGTTCTTTTCCTTTCCCCTTGTTGTTCATTTGATGATGTTAATGCTTATGATTTGATCTTTGTGGGTTTAGCTTGCTTCGATATGATCTGTATGGTGATTTTGATTCCTTGAAATGGAACCTTCTGTCTCTGATGATCTCAATTGCGCTTTGTGGATTGAAAAACTGGAAGCAATCTTCCTGATATTTTGAAGATGGGAAGAGACGCGGACTGTTACGCGGCTTAGTCCGCGTTTCTAGTCCGCTTTCCCTCAACTTTGATTTTGCTTGTAACGCTGGACCTTGTTGCTGCTCGGCTTTCGATCCGTAACCTCTCTGTTTTTGTATTCTGTTGATATTTCCTGTTCCTTTGTTCCAGAATCTTACTCCATTTCCTATTTTATCTGTGTTACTTCCAGAATCTGTTTAGATACCTTCTCTTTGAACTTTTGATTAATTTTTCCTTTAAATTGGTACCTTGATCCCTTTTGTTGACATTGAGTCTTAGATAGCTATTCCCCTCATCTAAGGATTCAATTAAGGCATCACATCAAGGGATGGTAACTCCTTTCCCCTATTATGTGCTTATTATGTGTTTTTGCATGATCTTGCATGTTTTTAAATTAAGTTTTCCTTTGCTTTTATTCATGTCTAGTCTTTATTTATGTCATTTAATTTTTGAGTAAATCATTTGGAGGCCTTGGATGCCAAGTTGTAATAGATAGGTTTAATTTGGCAAAAAGTGTATTTATTCTAGAAAATGTAATAGTTAGATTATTATTCCGAATTTTTCCCCTTTAGAATGTATTTAGGTTTCCCCTAATGTAATAATTAGTTTTTATATGCTTGTTTTGCATGCTTGCATGATTATGTGTTTATTTGCTTTCCTAGGGCCTTGCATTTAGATATTATGCCTATGTGTTATGTGTTTATGTGTTTTATGTGTTTACTCGCTTTATTATCATGTCTACATGTTTATTGTGTAAATGTATTGACGTCACCACACTAGTCCAACGCTAGTTGTGGCCTTCCCCTTCGATGTCTCACTAATCCAATGTTAGTGAGAACTTTTTGACGAGGGCTAGTCTAATGCTAGACCCTTAAACGCCGTTCATGCATTAGATACGAATTTCACACACTTTCCACTTCTAGAGTTTCTTTCCCATTTTGCATGTCACTATTCTCCCATCCCGTATGCGAAACATCTCATTTAGTTTTCTTTTTATTAGATTAGTGCATTTAAGGCATTACCCTTTGAATTAGAGAAAAGAGCGAGTATGGCTTCCTAGCCTTAGCACGCTTTTATTTCCTTCTATGAAAAGGAAGATTCAAAGTCACGAACTTAGTCCCCCGCACCCGTTATGTTGCATTATCCCTCTTTAGGACATACACGTGCATTATTTTAAAATGCTATCAAAACCATTCTTTAAAAAATCAACTTTCTTCTTCATGTTTTAGCAATTCAAAGTTAAAAGGCCACTTTTCTTAAAATTGCACATTTTTGGAAATTCAATTTCCTTTTTGCACTTAAAATTGATCTTTTCAAAAAACCCAACTTCTTTTCTCTTGAT
This sequence comes from Gardenia jasminoides, assembly GCA_013103745.1. Classification (NCBI taxonomy): domain Eukaryota; kingdom Viridiplantae; phylum Streptophyta; class Magnoliopsida; order Gentianales; family Rubiaceae; genus Gardenia; species Gardenia jasminoides. The sequence continues at coordinate 12,292,243 of CM023102.1, read as the reverse complement.
ACTTTATAAAGATTGCATTTTGAAAACCCTACTTTCCGTTCATTCGAGTCTCATCATTTGCATTTTTTCGTGACCTCCTCGAAGGATCAAAATTGGATGACACAACTAATGTGATCAATTCCAATCACACCTCAAGGAGACATTTTGCCCCCTATCGATCCAACATTAGGTCTAGGTTCTGCATCCATATAGACAACATCCAAATGTGATAAATTTTAAAGTTAGAATTAGGAAATTTTCAACTAAATCTTGCAACTAGCTTTGGCTAGGTTAGAAGGGTGCCTTAGAGACGAGTAACATCGAATCTTTGCCTTCCCTTCTTTTCAACCGTGACCCCCGAACCTTTTTTCTCTAGTTTTTAAAGACCTGGAGTCATCTAAAAAGGGTTTTTCTTTGTTTATTTTCATTAATTAAATCTCTTGGGTGACTTGGTACACCTAAACTTCATACCAAGTGGCGACTCCAAACCTTTTCTAAAAAACCCTTTTCTAGACTTTTGTTTTTGGGTCCAAACCGTCGCATTTTTATAGTCCCATGACCCCTTTCCCTTTCTTTTTCAAAAGCCAACAAAATAAAAATCGAAATCTTCCCCTCTTTTTCCATCAATCAAAAATGGGGAGCGACAGCTTGGCGACTCCATTGGGGATTTTCCTAAGAGGGTCCGAGCACTTGATTTAGTTGATTATTTCTTTTTTCTAATTTTCTTATATATCACATTTGGATGTTTTAGGTTGCATTCCTTTTTCTTTTCTCTTTTAGGGTTTTCCGTGCAAACACTCCCTACACATCGCGTACATGATGAATGAATTATTGTTTATTTATTTACTTGTACCGCGCCTTGCATTTTGGGGTGGGTGTGCATCTACCCTAGAGCCTCGAAAAATGTTTGATGTTTGAATCCCTCCTCTCAAAGGGAATCACTTTCATACGTGCATATGTATTTTACTTTAACACTACTTTTTTAACTTTTAGTGGCTTGTCACGCCACTCTTCCCTATTAGGATTAGGATCGATCCACTTGGACATGTGGCGTGCAACAATGTCTGGGGATCACTCGAACCACCGACTTGAGGCATTTGGATTGATGACCTTTTGCCTTTTGGTCTGAAGGTTTGGGAGCCTGTAACCTTTATCGAGTCTAGATGCATTAGTGAGCTCAACCTCATGCATCCATGTTAGAATTGCCTAGGGTAGAGTCCATCTTACCCTATTAAGGATCACTAGACACGAGAGGAGGGATTCCACCCCTCTTTATTTTTGTGCAATTTGTTGCTCCAACGTGTTATGTGATAGCTGTTGATTAAACTAACCTTTTGATGTCTTTCCTTTTTCTTGCATTTCACAAACTCTAGAAAATAAGAGTTTTGGCACTCTTTTAAGACAAGTCATTCTTCTAGATAGGCTATTGCACGTTTGAATTTATATCTATTGCATTTAAGTTGTAATGACACATCACTTTTAGGCTTACCCCGGCATTCAAACGGGGCTCCTATAGGCCATGTTTCATTTTGCACCTTTACTTGCTTTAATAAACTGGCATCATGCATAAACCATAGAGGGAATGCCGCATAGGGAATCCCATGTTAGGAATAAACCACCCCTGTGTCTCGGATATATAATCCAATGAGACTTGCATGTTTATGTTTTCAGTAACATCCAAAGGGGTAGTGCACAAGGTAAGGTAGGGTCCGATCCTTTCTATGATGACACCCAAAGATATGGAGTGACCTTCAAATGCTAGAATATAAACCTCTAGTAATCATTTTATGGCCATTTTATCAAAGTTGGTAAAATCCCATGCATAAGGACACTAAATCAAAAAAATTCACAAATAATTGTTGAGATAATGATTTTATCAAGGCCAAATTTTGATTTTAGAAGGCTTATAAGCTAGTGTGTTGCAAATAAAATTGAGATGTGGAGTTACAGGTAAGCAATGAACCCAGTCGACTTTTGAGTAAACCATCAATCCTGTCCAATCTATTTGAACTAGATCCATATTTCCCTCAAGAATAATCCTTTTTATGCTAAATTAACCTTTTAAACCCCTCTTTACATATCAATTAAAGTAATGAATCCATACGAACTTCGTCCTCATAATGCGCCAAACAGTGCATATTCTTTTGGTCAACCCTGTGGATCGATTACTAATCGCATATCAACGGGGTGATCGGACCCATCAGGTATGGTATGGTGCGTACCCCAGAGGATTGCATTTTTCATGCTAGGCCTACCCTTGGCATAAAAGGACTCCCCCATAGGACATGCATACCGATTTTGCAGTTCTGCTTACTAACTCCAAGTTTTTTTCTTTTCCTTTTCCCCCCCTTGCATTCATAAAATGTGGGCGTTGATAGGAAAGAAACATTTTTTTTGATCTAATAAAGTTTTGAAGATTAGAAGTGTTATTTGATTCTTGGATAAATCTTGCAATGCAAACTATGGAGAATTCATTTTGGGAAACACAAGCTCAGAGCACCTATGAGAAAAATGGGTCAATATTTAAATAAAAAAAAAAGAAAACTTTTTTGGAACATTTCTATGATGTATTTTTTTGGGCATACCCAAGGGTCAAATAACACGTCTTTAAATTTGCTACTTAAAATTTAGCTTTTGATAAGTTGGCATATTTTTTGAGCAGTCATCATTGCATGATAATAAAAAGGTAATCTGTTTGACAATTCAAGTGCACATCATGTTTTGCAAGTCCCCTATTTTTTGTGCAGGTATTCATGGCTGAGATCCACAAGAAGCATGAGCCAAATTTTGCAGATCCAAAGATCAAGCATGAATAAAAATCAACAACACTACATTTCAAGATGATGGCATAGCCTATCAATTTCGGAGGAGCGCCGACTCTAACAGCTGGTTTTGGATTTAGAAGAAGAGAATGGCCCGCTGAAACAATGTTTTATTTGATTAAACTGGGGCAAATTTTGTTGGTTGGCTACATTAGAGCCAATTTTTATTGGATAAAACTGGAGCAAGTTCTCCATTAACTAAATTGGGGCATTCTTTTTTATTAAATTGAGGCCAATTTTTGGTTGATCAAAATAGGGCAAATGCTTAAAGGAAAATTGAAAAAAAATGAAAAAAATGAAAAAATGAAGAAAAAAAAGAATTTTTTGAAGTGACGCGGGTGGTTACGTGGACCATCCCGCGTTTCCCTCGCGTTTCTTTACAAATTCATATTCTCTGAGAAGTAACGCGGGTGGTTACGTGGATCAGTCCGCGTTTCCCTCGCGTTTCTTTACAAATTCATGTCCTCTGAGAAGTAACGCGGGTTGTTGCGTGGAGTATTCCGCGTTTCGTCCCGCGTTTCTTTGAAATTCATATCTTCTGAGTGTAACGCGGAGCCTTACGTGGCTTGTTCCGCATTTTCCTCGCAGCTTTTTGCTTTATTTCATTTTTCTGAACGAAACGCTGCATCTGCTGAGTAACTCCGCTTCATCCAGCGTTTCCTATTTGACAAAATTTCATATGGTAGGGACCCGCTGAGTAGTCCGCGTCTCAGCGTTCCATTTCCCTCAAAGCAGCGACGCGATCTTCCTCACTTTTTTTCTCTCTTCCCACTTCACGTAACTCACCCAAATCCTCAGAAATCCGTTCTTTCTTCCATATTTCTTCACCAAAACATTCCCTAGGCTTCTTAGAACCTTTTCAGCCGAACAAAACATCACGAAAACACATCAAAAGCTCGGGATTGAGGTTGTTTTTTCCGAAACTAAAACCGGTCAATTGGGGGTCAATTCGTGCTTGTTTTTTGGGGCTTCTTGCATCATTTCACTCCTCAAACACTCCACTACGTGATTGCGGTAAGAAATCCTAACGAAATTACATCTTTTAAATTTCTGAAAATTCATTCTTTTTTCCTTTTTTTCGCGATTTTTCTGTTTTAATTATAATGTTTATTGTTGTTGTTTCTAATGATTGTTAGACTTGTTTATGTGATTAAAAGATGTTGATGAGCCATTTATCTATTTTATTTGTTTTATTTTATTTGTTTAATTATTATTTATTTAAATTGTGTAATTTTTGTTAATTTGTGAATTTAATTTTTGTATTGTTAATTAATAGGTTGGATATGATTGTTAGATTAAAATTGAGCACGTTTGAGTGGTCAAATGTAGAAATTGTAGAATTTTTGTTTAATTTGGAACTTGTTGAAATTTCTAGTCCTATTTGGAATTTTGTGTGATTTTTTGCACTAGTGTAAAATTAGAGTGAAAATTAGAAATCTCTGAATTCTTTGATTTTTGTACTTTTTATAGAAATTGGGATAAAATTTGTGAATTGTTGATTGAATTGTTGAAATCTTTGTAGTTTATAAAGAGTAGTTGAATTTTCGTATTTTTGTGTGGATTTTCGTTAAATTCAATAAAATTTGTGAATTGTTGATGGAAATTTATACGATTTTTTTGTTTATAAATGTTGGTGATTTTTGTTTTATTTTATTTGTTTATTTATTATTTATTTGAATTGTGTTAATTTGTATCAATTTCTGAGTTTAATTTTTATATTGTTAATTAATAGGTTTGATAGGATTGTTAGATTAAAATTGAACACGTTTGGGTGGTCAAATGTAGAAATTGTAGAATTTTTGTTTAATTTGGAACTTGTTGAAATTTCTAGTCCTGTTTGGAATTTTGTGGGATTTTTGCACTGTTGTAGAATTAATGTGAAAATTAGAAATCACTAAATTCTTTGATTTTGTATTTTTATAGGAATTTTGGATAAAATTAGCGAATTGTTGATTTTCTGTGGAAATTTATGAAAAAGTTGGGAGTTTTTGAATTTCGTCACAAGTAATTGAATTGTTGGAGTTTTTGTAATTTATAGGAATTGTTGAATTTTAGGTTTTTGTGTGGAATTTCGTTGAGTTCTTAGATTTTAGGAATTTAAATGATTTTGTGAAATTTATTGGATTTTTTTTAGAAACTTTATTGTTGTTATAAAATTCTTAAGATTTTTTTTCATAGGTTTTGTTAAAATTCCTGAAGTTTTGGAAAATTTGTTGAATTATTGCACTCTTTGTTCTGTGCACTGTTGTGGAATTTAAAAAAAAAAAAAAAAAGAGAAGGAAAAAAATTTTTCCTACATTTTTGCGAATTTAATTGAAATCTTTTAGAATTTTGTTTCTTTTTGGGGCTTTGTAGAAGTTGTTTGAATTTCAGGTTTTTAGGAATTTTGTTTTAGAGTGTTTTCCAAGAATTTCTAATTCGTTTATGTATTTACCCGTCGATTTGTCAAAATTGTAATCATCTAAAAATTATCTTTCAGGTACTATGTCACGAAAGCACGCAAAAAGTGGTCGAGCCACCTCCGCATGAGGAGAGTGAGCGAGAGAGGAAGAGACGGCGAGAGCCTCCACCGCCAGATTTTGACATCACCCGGTTCTCCCTCTAAGGAGAACCAGGAGTGGTATCAGGCTCGAGAGAGCATAGACTTCGTATATGAGCTACACATAGCTCCTGAGGTGGACGCTGCCCACCAGATTACCGCCAGCAGGGGTGGGCCCCGCATTGCCTTACCGGATCTTCGACTTGGTCCATGAAGTTCTATGCTAACATCGAGGACAAGAAGGGCACAAGGATTGAGACCTCTGAGGAGTTCGATTGAGATCACCCGAGCACTATTGCTCGGAGGGTGCGTGTGAGGGTCCAGCCATTGATTTGAAGAAGGACTTCTCGTCACCTGACCGGGAGTGGGATCCCTCACATGCTATGGCGCGATTTGGAGTCGCATATGAGGAGTTCGAGGTCCCGAGCCGAAGTGGCTCGATCTTTTCCAGCACGCCACCGTGCTATTTTATACACCCTGGCCCACAATGTCATCCGGAAGAAGAGCGGCTAGGGGGAGCTGAGGAACAGCGATCTATACTTTTTAGATCGTATGTTCCACAGTCAGGATTCACCATTCGCCCAGATTCCCCTGCCGAATATTATTATCAGTCATATTAGGACGACGGCGAGGAGGACGTCCACATCATTCCACTTCGGGTTTCCCCGACTTAATTTCACTTCTCCTCCACAGGGCGAGGGTGATTCCCCGTGCTATCCCACCTACTCCCCGAGGCTGGTCGAGCTCGATTGGATTGCTGAAGGACCTACATATAGATGTATCAGACATCGCCCGGCCTCGACGAGAGCCAGTCCAGAGAGCTACTAGACAGGAGGGAGGAGAGGCTAGCTCATCGTCTGCTGCACCACCACCACCACCACCACGGCCTAGATGGCAGGCTGTCATGGACACTCTGGGCGGATTTCAGACCCAGATGATTGAGAGATGGGATCGTATGGAGACACAGTTCGACTCTCGATGGGGCATGGAGGAGCAGATCGGGCTTTGAGCACTCGGGGCCGTATAGAGCGATCTCGCATTCACCGCTTGAGCAGCCTATCCCAAAGACCACCGGAGGCGATGGTGGAGCTGCGGGGGATGATGGATCTGCCCCATGATTTGCTTTTTATTCTACTCGTGCTTTATTTCTCTTTTTATGTTTTGATTTTGTATTCTGATTAGATTTAACTGTTAGACATACTTTTGGTTAAATTGCTTGAGGATGTGTATATTTGTTTAAATTTAGCTTTTATGTGCTTATATGTGTTGATTGTGATTTGAAAATTTGGGTTGCTGGCAGGGAGTTTTCATCCAGTTATAGGGGAAATTCTGCCGAATTTTTTTTTAAAAAAAAAATTTAATTGCACATTTGCCTCACAAATTGATTTGTTTTTCAAAATTTGATTCAAAAAGGGTGCAAATGTCCAATTTCGGTTGCAATTGCTTTCATCCTTCTGAAATAAAAGCCCGTGTGATATGAAAAATCCTTTTTCCATCCTACTCGGAAATAATTATTATGTGATTGTGACATTGGCATTTTAGAAAGTATGTTTTGTAAAATAGAGAAAATTATGCCTCAAATTTTTTCCTATTAAATGAGATCTCTTCTTTTATTGGATTTTACAAGAAAATGATTGATATTGTTGGCAAATGATCCTTTTCCATTTGATATATAATAAAAAAAAAAGTAAAGCAAGAAAAAGTAGCAAAGTGAGAATTTAAATTCTACTCCAATGATTCTAGTACTAAGTAACCGGAGGTTTAGCATCTACAAATGTTAACTTTCGCGTAAAACGGTGCTTGAATTATGAGTATGCAAAGCAGTTTGAACAAGTAAAATGTTGAGTAACCGGGAATCTTCACCTAAAAATGTTGATTTTCGCGTCAAAAGACATCTTTACTATTTGAGCAAGAAGGCATATGTCGAGTAACCGGGAGTCTTCACCTAAAAGTGTTGATTTTCGCGTCAAAAGACATTTTTGCAATTTGAATAAGAGGAAGTGTTTTAGTAAATCCTTTTTATCAGTAAAATCTGAGAAAATATGGAAAAGGCAAGCTTGAATTGACTATATGAGTCGTTTGATTGCAAAATTTGGTGAAAGTGAGAAATCAAGTTTGAATTGTTAAAATTGAGGTATAATTGTCTCTCTTTTACTTGATATTATGAGTATTTGATGCAAATTGAATAATTGCATAATAATGTTTTGCCTGGTTTATGAGGATTTGGATTTCCAAAATCGCATGGTTTATTTCAATCCCATAACTTGTTTTTGATGAATATTTCCTATCACTTGAAAACAAGCAATGTTTCACAAGCATGAATATCTGATGAATGTGTTTCATTGCATGATTTTCATACGTTTTAGTCGTTTAATGATCAACAGTTGTGATCACAAGAGTTTTTTACACTTTATGATTAAAAAAAAAAAAAAGAGGAGAGGAATTGAATTTCCATGGACTAATTGGTTAATATTTCGTGACTTTTGCAGGGTTAACGATTCAGTTGACACTGGGGCAATTTTGTTTTGAGAGAAGTGCTCTCCAATTTTGGATAATGCATTCAAGATTAATTTTTGCCGGAAAAGGTTTGCAAATCAAGACGATGGCAACATATGTGGATTTGTTCCAACCCTGCAGAAGAAAGGGTTCAGTTACACTCTTCAATTTTTCAAAATTTATCAATTCTTGAAAAAAAAAAAGAAGAAGAAAAAAAAAAGAAGAAAAAAGAAAAAAAGGAAGAAAAAAAAGAAAAAAGAAGAAAAAAAAAGAAGAAAAAAAAAGAGAAGAAAAAGTCATTGTTCCTATCAATCACTTGCTTTTCAAATCAAGAAAATCATTTTACATTTATCATGTTTCAACAACTTGTGTTTTATTTTTCAAAATCTGGCAATCCAGCATTTATATTTCATCAAGTTATTCAGGCTTGGGTCCAATCCCACTGAAGAGTATTTTTAGTCATTCAGGCTTGGGTCCAATCCCACTGAATAGTATGTTTAGTCATTCAGGCTTGGATCCAATCCCACTGAATAGCATTTTTTACATTTTCTCATTTAGTCATTCAGGCTTGGGTCCAATCCCACTGAATAGCATTTTTACATTTTTCTTTTTATTCATTCAGGCTTGGGTCCAATCCCACTGAATAGTTTTTTTAGTCATTCAGGCTTGGGTCCAATCCCACTGAATAGTACATTTAGTCATTCAGGCTTGGGTCCAATCCCACTGAATAGCATTTTTACATTTTTCCGTTTAGTCATTCAGGCTTGGGTCCAATCCCACTGAAGAGTATTTTTAGTCATTCAGGCTTGGGTCCAATCCCACTGAAGAGTATTTTTAGTCATTCAGGCTTGGGTCCAATCCCAATATGTTTAGTCATTCAGGCTTGGGTCCAATCCCACTGAATAGTATGTTTAGTCATTCAGGCTTGGGTCCAATCCCACTGAATAGTTTTTTTAGTCATTCAGGCTTGGGTCCAATCCCACTGAAGAGTATTTTTAGTCATTCAGGCTTGGGTCCAATCCCACTGAATAGTTTTTTTTAGTCATTCAGGCTCGGGTCCAATCCCACTGAATAGTATGTTTAATCATTCAGGCTTGGGTCCAATCCCACTGAATAGCATATTTGCATTTTCCCATCTAGTCATTCAGGTTTGGGTCCAATCCCACTGAATAGTCTAAATTTGGAAAGAATTTAAATTTGTTGCTCTCGACCCTCGCCAGGCACCCTTCTATCCCCCTGCTTCAATTTAAATTTCTGTTGGCTGCTGTCTCGACCCTCGCCAGGCACCCTTCTATCCCCCTTCTTCAATTTAAATTTCTGTCTCACCTCGCCAGCACCCTTCTATCTCCTGTTTCAATTTAAATTCTCTCGACCTCGCACCCTTCTATCCCCTTCAAATTTAAATTTGTTGGTGAGTCTCGACCTCCACCCTTCTATCTCCGTTCTTGATCTTTAAATTTCCGTTGGTGAGTCTCGACCTCACACCCTTCTATCTCCCGTTCTTGATCTTTAAATTTCTGTTGGTGAGTCTCAGCCTCCGCCGGGAACCCTTCTATCCCCATTCTTGATCTTTAAATTTCTGTTGGTGAGTCTCAGCCTCCGCCGGGTACCCTTCTATCCCCATTCTTGATATTTAAATTTCTGTTGGTGAGTCTCAGCCTCCGTCGGGCACCCTTCTATCTCCCGTTCTCGAATTTTACAAGATTCAGTTTTCATCTCATTATAGTTCATTTGCTTGGAACTACGTTTGACCTGATTATCATGTCGAGATACGTAGGCAACTCTACACGAGTTCGGTCACATTATGCATTTTAGTTTGAAAATTTGGCAATCTAACATTTCTTTTGTTTACAATGGTTCAGATACAACCAGCGAGGCCAGGTAAGCATTTGGTGTCTACGTCTTTGTCTAGAATTTCTTGAAACTTCAGGACAAAAGAGGCAAGTAGACACCAAATTTTGACTACTTCTTTTGTTTTCCTATGTTTTTATCTATTAATGTTTAGTTATTTATCTTTGAATTTTCTAACATATTTTTCTCATTTTTGTAGGTTTTTCTTTAAAAAAAAAAAAGAGAAAAGTCAAAAAGCTGACTAGTTACTGCGGATGAGTCAGTAACCAGTAACTTGATCGAAAAAAAAAATGACGCGTGGATTTTTCCAGAACCCGGATCATCCTTTTCCAGCTGTAATTTCCGATGCTTGAACGATAAGAAACCTATTTAAACATTCCCCAACTCACCCCTAAACCCTAACAACTCATCTAACGTTCAAAATTAGCTCACCTCATCCCAAGAATATCAAAACCATTAGTTCTAGGTTTGGTGGCTATAAATAGCCTAGATTAGGGTTTAGCAAGAGGTTGGAAATCTGAGAGAAAAAGAGGCAATTAGGAGAGCTTTGAGAGAGAAAAAAGCAGACAAAAACGGCTGGGAATTAGAGAGGAAAAGGAAAAGAAAGAAGAAAAGAAGAGCTAGGGTTTCACACTTGAGGAGATTATTCTTGGAATTTCTGTCCTCTTCTCTTGTTTAGATTCAAAGCTTCCGATTCAGGTAACATCCTCATATTCTATTTACTGTTTTTTGATCGTAAAATTATCTGAGATTTGGACCTTTTGGTGGAACCAAGGTCTTGAATAGTTTTTCTTTTAGTTTGTGATATTTGATGATGATTATCAGTTGTTATATGATCATGTTGTGTTTATAAAGCCTTGGTAAGGCTAGTAGATTTGTTTTTACGTGTAAAATCAGACGTTTGATGCTCCTGTGATGATGCTGTTGTGATTCCTGAGAAATTTCTGGAAAAATGTTCTTTACGTTTTGAAGATGTGAAGAAACGTGGACTACTTGTGCGGATAACTTCGCGTAACGGTCCGCGTTTCCTCTTGAATGTTTGAAGTTGTGAAGAAACGCGGACCTCTTGCGTGGACTACTCGCGCAACGCTCCGCGTTTCTGTTTGAATACTTGAAGATGTGAAGAAATGCTGGCTTGTTACGCAGGCCAGTCCGCGTAACAATCCTCGTTTCTAGCCTGACAGTTCTTTTCCTTTCCCCTTGTTGTTCATTTGATGATGTTAATGCTTATGATTTGATCTTTGTGGGTTTAGCTTGCTTCGATATGATCTGTATGGTGATTTTGATTCCTTGAAATGGAACCTGCTGTCTCTGATGATCTCATTTGCGCTTTGTGGATTGAAAAACTGGAAGCAATCTTCCTGATATTTTGAAGATAGGAAGAGACGCGGACTGTTACGCGGCTTAGTCCGCGTTTCTAGTCCGCGTTTCCCCTCTGAACTTTGATTTGTGCTTGTAACGCGGACCTTGTTGCGCGGCTCTGTCCGCGTTTCTGATCCGCGTAACCTCTCTGTTTTTGTATTCTGTTGATATTTCCTGTTCCTTTGTTCCAGAATCTTACTCCATTTCCTATTTTATCTGTGTTACTTCCAGAATCTGTTTAGATACCTTCTCTTTGAACTTTTGATTAATTTTTCCTTTAAATTGGTACCTTGATCCCTTTTGTTGACATTGAATCTTAGATAGCTATTCCCCTCATCTAAGGATTCAATTAAGGCATCACATCAAGGGATGGTAACTCCTTTCCCCTATTATGTGCTTATTATGTGTTTTTGCATGATCTTGCATGTTTTTAAATTAAGTTTTCCTTTGCTTTTATTCATGTCTAGTCTTTATTTATGTCATTTAATTTTTGAGTAAATCATTTGGAGGCCTTGGATGCCAAGTTGTAATAGATAGGTTTAATTTGGCAAAAAGTGTATTTATTCTAGAAAATGTAATAGTTAGATTATTATTCCAAATTTTTCCCCTTTAGAATGTATTTAGGTTTCCCCCAATGTAATAATTAGTTTTTACATGCTTGTTTTGCATGCTTGCATGATTATGTGTTTATTTGCTTTCCTAGGGCCTTGCATTTAGATATTATGCCTATGTGTTATGTGTTTATGTGTTTTATGTGTTTACTCGCTTTATTATCATGTCTACATGTTTATTGTGTAAATGTATTGACGTCACCACACTAGTCCAACACTAGTTGTGGCCTTCCCCTTCGATGTCTCACTAATCCAATGTTAGTGAGAACTTTTTGACGAGGGCTAGTCCAATGCTAGACCCTTAAACGCCATTCATGCATTAGATACAAATTTCACACACTTTCCACTTCTAGAGTTTCTTTCCCATTTTGCATGTCACTATTCTCCCATCCCGTATGCGAAACATCTCATTTAGTTTTCTTTTTATTAGATTAGTGCATTTAAGGCATTACCCTTTGAAATAGGGAAAAGAGTGAGTATGGCTTCCTAGCCTTACCACGCTTTTATTTCCTTCTATGAAAAGGAAGATTCAAAGTCACGAACTTAGTCCCCCGCACCCGTTATGTTGCATTATCCCTCTTTAGGACATACACGTGCATTATTTTAAAATGCTATCAAAACCATTCTTTAAAAAATCAACTTTCTTCTTCATGTTTTAGCAATTCAAAGTTAAAAGGCCACTTTTCTTAAAATTGCACATTTTTGGAAATTCAAGTTCCTTTTTGCACTTAAAATTGATCTTTTCAAAAAACCCAACTTCTTTTCTCTTGATACTTTATAAAGATTGCATTTTGAAAACCCTACTTTCCGTTCATTCGAGTCTCATCATTTGCATTTTTTCGTGACCTCCTCGAAGGATCAAAATTGGATGACACAACTAATGTGATCAATTCCAATCACACCTCAAGGAGACATTTTGCCCCCTATCGATCCAACATTAGGTCTAGGTTCTGCATCCATGTAGACAACATCCAAATGTAATAAATTTTAAAGTTAGAATTAGGAAATTTTCAACTAAATCTTGCAACTAGCTTTGGCTAGGTTAGAAGGGTGCCTTAGAGACGAGTAACATCGAATCTTTGCCTTCCCTTCTTTCAACCGTGACCCCCGAACCTTTTTTCTCTAGTTTTCAAAGACCTGGAGTCGTCTAAAAAGGGTTTTTCTTTGTTTATTTTCATTAATTAAATCTCTTGGGTGACTTGGTACACCTAAACTCCATACCAAGTGGCGACTCCAAACCTTTTCTAAAAAACCCTTTTCTAGACTTTTGTTTTTGGATCCAAACCGTCACATTTTTATAGTCCCATGACCCCTTTCCCTTTCTTTTTCAAAATCCAACAAAATAAAAATCGAAATCTTTCCCTCTTTTTCCATCAATCAAAAATGGGGCGCGACACCATTTAAGGGGCTTGACTATAATTTGGCCGTACTCTATGAAATTGGTTTGGTAATTTGATCAAACCTAAGGAGAAGTAGATATCTTTCTTAATATAATAATAATAATATAATATATATATAATATAAACTACATAAAGGGCTGAGGGCTTAGCTACAGTTGATTGTGCCGGTATGGGTACAATTTGGCTGCTGATTTTGGATGTTTCTGTCTTTTCCCGTGTTCCGTTGGCCATCCTCCCGTCTCATGTGCTTTGCTGTTGGGTTGCTTTTGCTTCCTTGTTCCCATAATGCCCTTTCTGCTAGTTTATTCATAATTCCTTCTAGTTTATTCATAATTCCTTCCTGCATTTTGTCCTTTCTTCTGAAGTGTTCGGCCTCGCTTCCACTAGCTTTTGTCTTGCAATTCTTGAAATTCCTCAGATCGAGCAGCAGCATAAACATTTAGTTACTACTGAAATTCCTGGGATCAATGAATACCATTAGTGTTGCGCTCGACACTTTAAAAAAAAAATAAAAAAACCATAACACTTTCTATACGACCCATCAAGCTTTTAAAAAAAAAATTTAATATTTATTTTCGTTAAATCAGTTGCATGACATATTTGAGTCCAACTTTAGTCATCTTCTTCCATGCTTCATAGTTCATGAGCCAATTTAAATAACTTCGGATGCATATCCTATTTTTTGTTTTAGTAACCAAATTACATATGTATCGTTCATATTTTTATTACTTATTAAGAAACATAATTATTCTTTTTGGTTTCTTAAATAATGATTTGACTTTTAATCACCTTAGGTCTGATTCGAGTTGTCTTTTATCACACTTGATAATTCATGAGCTAATTGCAGTGACTTTAGATATATATTATATTCAAATTTTAATAGTATAATTACATATATATTCTTAATTTTTTATTGCTTACTGCCAAAAATAATTATTCTATTTATTTTTAAAAAAATTATAATAGATTTCCCCTCCCCATAAAAATTATCGTTGTTATTAGTTATCTAAAAAATAATATTTGTAGACACCAAATTTTTACTAATTTTTCATGTTTTCCTGCAGTTTTGTTGATTTAATTGATCATTTATTTTTCTATATTTAATGTGAATTTATTTTCTTTATTTACAGGTTCATCAAAAAAAAAGAAAGAAAAAAAAGAAAAAATCAAGAAAAAGAAAATCAATCAACATAATGAGTGAAAAATAATTTGAAACTTCAAAATATTAGTATTTTTTTTATTTTCATTTTCATTTTTTTTGTTTTACATTTTTATTTGTGATTTATTTGCTTTATTCTACTTTATTTTCTTGGTTTTTCAAAAAAAAAAAAAAGTAAAATCACGTCAAAAGATTTTTTTTACCAACTCCCTCCAACTCTCTATCTCTCTCTCGGTTCCATCACTTCACAGACACATGCAAAACAATTCTCAGACAAAAAAAATCCACCCACTCCCCAACTCCCCTGACACTTAACACACACAACATACAGAAGCACAAAACACACAAAAACTCTCCCTGACTCTCGGCTCTCTCCCTCACATTGCACACACAACTCACACAAAAACTCTCCTTCACTCTCGGCTCCTTCACCCCACACAAGACACAACACACACACGGCTCTTTCTTCTTGTTTTGTTCACATAACACACACACAAGCAAAAAGAAGAGAAAAAAAAAAAAAAAAAAAAGGAAAAGAGGAGTCTGCTGCTACTGCCGGGAATAAGGGAAGCTGCTGCTACTGCCGGGAAGCTCACGAAAATCTTCAAACAAGGATTGTAAATTTCTTAAGCTCTTTCATTGTCATTTTTTTTCTTTTTCATTTCTGGTCGTTTATATACATTGGCTAGACTTTGGGTGTTGATAAATGGACTTTTGGGTTGTTTGCTGAATTTTTTTTTGGCTCATTTATGTTAGTTTTAAAGGTAGAAATAATAGGTTTATATAATGTCTTTTATATGTTTGATAAAATGTCTAGATAAAGGACCGGATTTAATTCTTGTTAATTTGTGTCTTAGTTGCATTATAGAATTCACAAGGATCACTTAGATATAAGTTTCGTGAATTTTGAGGTTGATTTGAGCATTTTGAAAAAAATTTTAGATGGCTGTAAATTACACATTTGAGCACTTTTGGTGCGTGTTTTTGTTGGCCTTGTTCCTAGGTTTTGATGATAACAAAATAAAATGATGATTTGGACTAATGTTTTGATGTGAGAATTTTGTTAAAATAGGTCTTTGATTCATTGGAAAAGAAAAGAAATCAATTCAAGATGAATTGAGAAGATGTTAACTTATCGGACACTTCTATCGGACGCACATCATTATCATCGGACGTCCGATAGAATTAAAGATGAAATCAAAGCTCTCTGGTCGCTGTCGGACGCAAAGCTATCGGACGCAGAATTATGCATCGGTCGTCCGATAAAGAACGAAACAACCTATCGGACGCTTGTGTCGGACGCACAAAACCCATCGGACGTCCGACAGACGTTGAGAAGAACCTGTCGGACACTCCTATCGGACACATAACATTGTATCGGACGTCCGATAGGTCCAACGGCTATTTTTCAACAGCCATATTTTTTACCGTTGGAGAGGTTCTTGAGGCCATTTCTCACACTCTATAAATACCCACAAGTTCAAGAAGATCATAGACTTTTGCCTACATGAAATAAAAGCTTACAAGTGAATATTTGGGTAGAAATCTTCTTTGTTTTTTGTATAGGTGTGGGGAAAGTTGGGTTTGTGAGGTTGCTCAAGTGAAGGTTACTCTATAGGAGGCATAAAACCTTGGTGAATGTGAGCCTATCACTTGGAGTGGTAAAACCTTGGTGAAGGTTACCTCACTTGTAAAATAGTTCTTAGTTGGTTGGTGAGCTTTCAATTGTAACTAGTTGAGGGTTTATTTGGAGAGTAGTAAAACTCCTTTGCTCAACCAAAGGGTGTTTGGGATGAGGAAGGAGTGATCCTTCACTTGTACAAGTTGATTAGTGTCATCATCAATTGAAGAAGCTATTTGGTGAATTCAACTCCAAGTTTGGAAGAAGTTTGGAAGTTTGATTGGTTTGAATTCTTTTTACTTTTTTGTTACTTTATTCTTTGTGGTTCAAGATTGTTTATATTTATCATTATTGTGGTGGTTTGAGTACTTGTTTGCTTGAACAATTTGAGTTGAATTTTTGGGTTGCATTTCGGGACCAACAATTGGTATCAGAGCTTGGTCTCCTTGAGATTAAGCTCAATCGGCTTAGGAGTAAAGTTGGCAACCAATAATGTATTGTTTTTAGAAGGGCAATCCATCGTTAGACCTCCCATGTTCAATGGTATAAATTATATTTGTTGGAGGGATAGAATGGAAATATTTTTGCAATCTATAGATATAGAATTGTGGTTTATTGTTAGTGAAGGACCTTATGAGGCTACAATTATAGATGAAACAACCGGTAGAAATAGAATTAAAACTAGAAGTGAATTAAGTGCTCAAGATAGATTTAATCTCTCTTTGAATGCCAAGGCCATGAATGTATTGTACAATGCCCTAGATGCAAATGAATCTACTAGAGTAAAAGGGTGCAAATCGGCCAAGGAAGTATGGGATAAGTTGAGAGATATGTATGAAGGGAGTGACAATGTTAGAGAACAAA
The DNA here is from genome assembly GCA_013103745.1 of Gardenia jasminoides. Lineage (NCBI taxonomy): Eukaryota > Viridiplantae > Streptophyta > Magnoliopsida > Gentianales > Rubiaceae > Gardenia > Gardenia jasminoides. The sequence goes on along the minus strand of CM023102.1, from coordinate 12,275,539 downwards.
GGAAATCTATGCTTGTTGCTCAATATGAATCTTTTAAAATGCATCCTCATGAAAATGTTGATAAAATGTTTTGTAGATTCAATGATATTATTAAAGATCTTGAGTTGCTTGAAAAGGTATACACTTTGGGTGAGAAAAATAGAAAAATTTTGAATGCCTTGCCAAAAGAATGGGAAAATAAAGTCACCGCTATAGAAGAGGCAAAAGACTTAAATTCTATGTCTATTGAATCTCTTGTAAATTCGCTAACCTCTTATGAGTTGAAATTAAAAGCACAAGATGATGAAGCATGGATCAAGAGAGGCATAGCATTCAAGGCCTCACAAGAAGATGATGAAGATGTGAAGCTAAATAACATGGCAAGAACATTGAAGAAACTTCTAAATAAGAGGAGCTCTAGAGGAGGAAGAGCAAGCAATGATAGAAGAGAAAAACTCAAGAATTTCAAAATTACTTGGGACGAATGCAATTGGGATGAAGAAATGGAAGAAGAAGAAGAATCGACCCAAATGGCACTTATGGCATTTGGAGATAATAAGGTAAACTCTAATCACTCTCTTAGTGATGAGGATGATGATAATGATGATATGCAAGTTCTTATGGTCAAAATACATAAAAATTTGAAAGAATCTTATGCCAAAAACAAGGATTTGAAAATAAAAATAAATGCTTTATTGGAAGAAAACTCTAGACTTTTTCAAGAAAATAAGAATTTGAGAAAAGACAATGATGATTTGAAAAAGCACAAAATTGATTTTGATTGCAAAAATGATTTGAAAAAGAAGTTGGAAAATAAAACAAAGTTTTATGAAAAAATGTTGGAGGAACAAAATCTTTTAAAGAAAAGAATTAATGATTTGAATGATTCTCTCCAAAAGGAGAAACAAAATGTTTTACAAAGAAAAGAAAACCATATTTTACATGGCCAAAATGATTTTATAAAAAGAGGAACTAAATTTATTAAACCTACTTTTGTGAATGATTCTAGTATTATGTGTCATTTTTGTTGCCAATTTGGACATATGCAAAATGATTGCTATGTGAAGAAAAATATAAGAAAAGGCATGAAATCTATGTGGATTATTAGATCATGTTGTACTAACTCTCATTCATTATGTTCTATTAGTTAAAAAAAAAAAAAAAACCAACAACTTGGGCTATAATTCATGAAGTACTTTGCTACTTTGGTGTTTTGTTCATATTGATGTTGGAATTGTGAAATGTTGAATATTGATATTTGAAGTTTAAATATGGTTCAATTGTTAAATGGTTTGGATGTCTAAATAAGGGGGAGTTAATATGTTTTTTGATTGATGACAAAAAGGGGAGATTGTTGGATGATTTTCTAAATTGTTAGATGATTATGATTTTTTTTTCTAAATCATTTTAACTCTTTTTGAGGGGGAGTTTCTTTCTATTCCCTTGCAAAATCATCATTTGGTTTGTCATCATCAAAAAGGGGGAGATTGTTGGCCTTGTTCCTAGGTTTTGATGATAACAAAATAAAATGATGATTTGGACTAATGTTTTTATGTAAGAATTTTGTTAGAATAGGTCCTTGATTCATTGGAAAAGAAAAGAAATCAATTCAAGATGAATTGAGAAGATGTTAACTTATCGGACACTTCTATCGAACGCACATCATTATCATCGGACGTCCGATAGAATTAAAGATGAAATCAAAGCTCTCTGGTCACTGTCGGACGCAAAGCTATCGGACGCAGAATTATGCATCGGTCGTCCGATAAAGAACGAAACAACCTATCGGACGCTTGTGTCGGACGCACAAAACCCATCGGACGTCCGACAGACGTTGAGAAGAACTTGTCGGACACTCCTATCGGACACATAACATTGTATCGGACGTCCGATAGGTCCAACGGCTATTTTTCAACAGCCATATTTTTTACCGTTGGAGAGGTTCTTGAGGCCATTTCTCACACTCTATAAATACCCACAAGTTCAAGAAGATCATAGACTTTTGCCTACATGAAATAAAAGCTTACAAGTGAATATTTGGGTAGAAATCTTCTTTGTTTTTTGTATAGGTGTGGGGAAAGTTGGGTTTGTGAGGTTGCTCAAGTGAAGGTTACTCTATAGGAGGCATAAAACCTTGGTGAATGTGAGCCTATCACTTGGAGTGGTAAAACCTTGGTGAAGGTTACCTCACTTGTAAAATAGTTCTTAGTTGGTTGGTGAGCTTTCAATTGTAACTAGTTGAGGGTTTATTTGGAGAGTAGTAAAACTCCTTTGCTCAACCAAAGGGTGTTTGGGGTGAGGAAGGAGTGATCCTTCACTTGTACAAGTTGATTAGTGTCATCATCAATTGAAGAAGCTATTTGGTGAATTCAACTCTAAGTTTGGAAGAAGTTTGGAAGTTTGATTGGTTTGAATTCTTTTTACTTTTTTGTTACTTTATTCTTTGTGGTTCAAGATTGTTTATATTTATCATTATTGTGATTGTTTGAGTACTTGTTTGCTTGAACAATTTGAGTTGAATTTTTGGGTTGCATTTCGGGACCAACAGTTTTGCAAAAATTAAGCCCGGAAATGAATTCTACGGGAAAATCGAGTGGGGAGGTATATTTTTGGAAATTTTGTGACGGATGTTCATGTGGCGGTGGTCCCGTATCACGATGGTCAGCCTGGTTTAAAGAAGAAGAAGAAGAAGAAGGAGAAGAGGAAGAAGAAAAGAAAAGAAAAGGAAAGAAAGAAAAAAGGGGATTTGGCTTTTGTTATTTTTTTTTTTTGGTTAGGGCTTTCGGTTGGGCTCTTTGTTATTTTTGTTCGGCCTTTGGCATCAGACTTGTGTTTAATTTTGTTTTGGGTTTTGGTTGGCCTCTTTATTTGATTTTGTTTTGGGTTTATATTTGGGTTTTATTTTTATTTTATGTGGGTTCAGATTTGGGTTTGGTAATTATTTCTGAATTAAAAGCCCGCATTTTCGTGTGAGCCGAAGTGAGACGGCCCAACTCTTAAAAATATTCCAACCCACTCCTTCGATCCATTTAAAATAATTTAGACATTGGCCCCTGATTTCTCAATCAATTTCACTTCGGCCCTAAAACTTTTAATTTCTTTCACATAGGTCCCTATTTTAATTGCATTTCGACCTCTCAACTTTATTTTCATCCAATTTTGACCCCAGATCTTTTTGGAAAATTGTGTTCGAACCCCAAAAAGTTTTCAAATATTTTCAATTACACCCCTAATAGAATGTTGACTTTGCAATTTTAAATGTTTCTTTTCGTTAATTGTTAAGTGTGAGCTTCTCATGTGCATTATTTCCCTTTAACATTTTGATTTGACTTATTCATTTTGATTGGCATTTATTTATTGAGGTATTTTAACGTGTGTATTCGTTTTGAGTAAGTGACTCGAAGTTCCCATTTGAGTCGCGGGGGAGGTATATCTAAAACCTTTAGAATTTTTCTCTTTATGTGCCTTATGCGTTTTTTTTATTGCATGAATTTGCATGTTTAAACTTATTTTCCTTAGTTTTATTCATTTTTAGTCTTTAATCGGTTTATTTAATTTTCAATAATTATTTGGAAGGCACTTGAATGCGAAGTTGTAATAGATAGATTATTATTTTGATTTCCCCCTTTAGAATTGTATGTAGGATTTCCCAATGTAATAATTAGGTTTTATATGCTTTATTTGTGTGTTTGCATGCTTATGTGTTTACCGCTTCTCTAGGTTTTTGTATCTAGATATTATGCTTACGTGTTATGTATCTATGCATTTTTTGTGTTTACTTGCTTTATTATCATGTCTACATGTTTTATTATGTAAATGTATTGACGCCACCACACTAGTCCAACGCTAAGTTGTGGTTTATTCCTTCTAATGTCGTCACACTAGTCCAACACTAGTTGTGGCCTTTCCTTTCGATTTCTCATTAATCCAATGTTAGTGAGAACCTTTAGACGAAGGCTAGTCCAATGCTGGACCCTTAAGGCCGTTCATGCATTAGATACAAATTTCACACACTTTTCATTTTTAGGGTTTCTTCTCCATTTTTGCATGTTATCTTTCTCCCATCCCGTATACGAAACATGTCATTTAGTTTTCTTTTTCGTTAAAAATAGATTAGTTCTTTTTTGAGCAAATGGTTCAAAATATCACTCAACTATCCGTTTTAACCAAAAATGTCACTAAACTTATTCGTTAGCTAAAAGTGCCACTCAACTAACAAAAACGTGTATTCCGTGTCATTCCGTCTAATTCAGCCATGAAAGGAGACAGAAATGCTATCACGTGCGTGGCACGCTTGATTTCTTCTCCTCGTCGTCTTCCTCCTCTTCAACCCCTTCTCTCTCTTCCCCAATTATTTTTTTTATTTTTAATCCTCTTTCCTTTCCCTCTTCTCTCTCTCTCTCTCCCTACTCCTCACTCTCACTTCCATTCTCACTCTCCACTCACCAGCAAATGCAAATCAGAGAACCCTGAAAAATTCTCCACAGAAATCCCCAAATGCAAGACTTCACCGGCTTGGTCCACCAATCTCTCGTCTTCAAACCGTTAACCGGAGGAGGCTCCCCGGATGATAACCATACAATTGCTAATGGGTTCAACGGTTTTGTGGAAAAGATTGGATCTAGTGTTCGGAAATCGAGAATCGGGATTTTTTCCAAGCCCCAAGTTCCTTCCCTGCCGCCTATTGCTAAATTCGAGCAGGTGAAAGTGAGGAAAGATGAGAGTAAGCTGCAGATTTGGTGGCGGAAAGGGGAATTGATTGGGTGTGGTGCTTTTGGTAGGGTCTATATGGGAATGAATATTGATTCTGGAGAGTTGATTGCTATAAAAGAGGTGATTTTTGGATTGGTTTATATTCATTTTGTTTATTTGGTTTGGGATTTGATAAAGATTTGATTTTGTTTTGCGGTGGTTTTGTATGAAATGCAGGTTTCAGTTGCTGCAAATGGTGCTTCAAAAGAGAGAGCTCAAGTAAGGGAATTTGATATTGTCGTATTTCATAAAGATTCTTTTTTCCCTTCTCAGCTATGTTTTCTACATATGAATTCAACTGATATAGATTTAGCATTCACTTAATTATTTGAGGAAATTACACTTCCTTTTTGGTTTAAAGATTTCTATATTGTATTTCTCTCAAGCTCAACCAATACAGATGGTAGCTTTTTGTATTTATTTTGTTTTTATGGGACATAAATTTTTTTCTTTTTGGGAGGGGGTAAGCATGAGGTTTTTAAGTGTTGTATTTAGATTTAGCAAGTTCCATTTTGATTCACTTTTAATCAATATCTCCGTGCAGCATGGTTCAACGGAGGAGAAGAGGAGGATGGCGACGAGGAGGAAGACGAGGAGGAGAAGAAATCAAGCGTGCCGCGCACGTGATAGCATTTCCGTCTCCTTTCACGGCTGAATTAGATGGAATGACATGGAATACACGTTTTTGTTAGTTGAGTGACACTTTTGGCTAACGAATAAGTTTAGTGACATTTTTGGATAAAACGGATAGTTCAGTGACATTTTGAACAATTTGCTCTTCTTTTTTTTAGGGCATTACCCTTTGAGTAAGATAAAAGAGCGAGTATGGCTTCCTAGCCTTAGTATGCTTTTATTTCCTTCTATGAAAAGGAAAATTGAAGTCACGAACTTAATTCTCCGCACCCATTATGTTGCATTATCCCTCTTTAGGACATATATGTGCATTATTTTAAATTCTATCAAAATCATTTTTTAAAAATCAAGTTTCTTCTTCCCGTTTAGCAATTCAATGTCAAAATCCATTTTTCTTAAAATTTCATCTTTTGAAAATCAAGTTCCTTTTTGCACTTAAAAAATTCATCTTTTCAAAAATCCAATATCGCTTCCCTTGAGATTTTATAAAAATTGCATTTCTTTTGAAAACCCTAATTTCCCGTTTTTTTCGAATCTCATCATTTGCATTTTTCGTGACCTCCTTGAGGGATCAAATTTGGATGACATAATTAATGTGATCAATTTCAATCAAATCTCAAGGAGACATTTTGCCCCTCTCGATCCAATATTAGGTTTAAGTTTTGCATCCATATAGATAACATCCAAAGGTGATAAATTTTAAAGTTAGAATTAGGAAATTTTTAATTAAATCATGCAACTAGCTTTGGTTAGGTTAGAAGGGTGCCTTAGAGACGAGTAACATCGAATCTTTGCCTTCCCTTCCTTCAACCGTGACTCCCGAACCAGGAGTCGTCTAAAAAAGGGTTTTCTTAGTTTATTTTCATTAATTAAAATTTTTGGGTGACTTGGTACACCTAAACTCCATACCAAGTGGCGACTCTAAACTTTTCCAAAAATCCTTTTCTAGACTTTTGTTTTTGGGTCCAACTCATCGCATTTTTGTAGTCCCATGACCCATTTCTTTTTCAAAAATCAAAAATCAATTTTTAACTAAAAAGCCTTTTTCAACTAAAAACCCGAAGCGACGAGTTTTCTTTTCCTTTCAAAAAATGAGGTGCGACAATATTTTTTATATTTCCTTTTATTAAATAGATTGAGTCACATACTTCAGCCCAACTTCAGTCATCTTCTTTCATGCTCGATGCTTTATGAGTCGACTGAAATAAACTCGTATATGTATTTTATTTTTATTTTAATAACCAAATTACATATATATCCTTAATATTTTTATTAGTTATTAAGAAAAATATTTATTCTTTTTGCTTTTTCCAAAAGTAAATTTACTTTTACTTTGCTCAACTATGCCTCAGCTTCCTTTCTCTCATGTGTAGTGATTTACGAGCTAACTGTAGTAAGTTTAGATGTATATTATTTTTTGTTTTTATTAGTTAAATTTTATATATATTCCTAATTTTTTTTGCTTAGTTGCAAAAATAATTATCTTATTTATTTTTAAAAATTTTATAGTAAATTTCCTGTTCTCAAGACTTGAGTCGCTTCGAGTCTCAGCTTTATTAAGCTCAAATTAAAATTCAACTTCGTCTTTGAGTTTCATTACTTACGACTTGTCCAGCTTGATTTTCAATCTGAATTCGCTCAAAATTAGCTAATTTAGTTGATCTCAATTTAATTAAACCAAAACTTGACTTTATTCGGTTCGTTTATATAAGTATATGATTGTAAAGCAACTTTTCTCTTGACATTTCTTACATTTCCTTTTCACTGTTTAATCACCATTAAATGCACAAATGTGCTTATTTAATAGTTCCAGTGACTTGTACCCTCCACTGCCTGTTGTCTCCCAATTGTTGAAATCCTTGGGATAAAGCAAGCGGCAAGATATAAACATTTACTTATTCAAATTGCTCGGATCAAGCAATACGATAACCATTGTTCTCAATGCTTTTATAAAAATATCATAGTAGTTTCTGTATGATCCATCAAGTTATTTAAAAAAAAATTGTTTTAAATATTTATTTTCATTAAATCAGTCGAATGGCACATCTGAATCCAACTTTACTCATCTTGTTCTGTGCTTGATAGTTCATCGACCAATTGAAATAACCTCATATACATATTCTATTTTTTATTTTAGTAACCGAATTACATATATATCCTTAATATTTTTATTACTTATTAAAAAACATAATTATTCCTTTTTTTTTTTAACAAAATAATTTGACTTTTAGTCACCTCAGGTGTGATTCAAGTTGCCTTTTCTCGCACTTGATAATTCATAAGCGAACTGTACTAAACTCAGATATATATTATTTTTAAATAGTACAATTACATATATATTCCTAATATTTTTATTACTTACTTCCAAAAAAATTTATTCTATTTATTTTTTAAAAAATTATAATAAATTTCCCCTGCCCATAAAAATTATCTTTTTTTATTACTTATTAAAAAAATCAATATTTGTTTTATTTATTTTTATTAAATCAATCAAATTACATATTTGAGTCAAACTTGAATCATCTTTTTTCGTACTCAATACTTCATGACTCAATTGCAATAGGCTTGAATATGTATTTTTTTTATTTTGATAACCGAATTGCATATATATATTGTTAATATTTTTATTAACTATCAAGACAAATTATTATTCCTTTTTCTTTTTTAAAAAGTAAACTGACTCTTACTTTGCTCAACTGTGCCTCAAGTTGCCTTCTCTCGTGCTCAGTGATTCGCGAGCTAGTTGCAGTAAACTTAGATGTATATTATTTTTAATTTTTATTACTAAAACTGTATATATATTCCTGTTTTTATTCTTACATTTCTTTCCTACTTTTATTCTTACTTTTTTATACCTACATTTGTATCCAAAATACTCCTAAACTCTATTAACCAAAAACTCTTTCATTACCATAAAATCCAAACCAATATGATCAACCATGGGCACCCCGCAAAGGACGCGGGGCACAATGCCTAGTAACTGATTCTAAAGCTAGATAAAATTTGCAAGTCCAATGAACAGGCTTAATATGATTCTGCTGATCCATAATTGATAATACCATTTCTAGATTTCTTTCTAATGAGCTAGTTAATATCATTATAGGTATCGATGTCAAAAAAATGTCTAAATGCAATTTGATGTTATCTATCCTGTCTTTCTACTTTGATTATGACCTTTAACATAGGGTGGGAGTTCATTCCTCGATGGAACTTTCAATCTTAAGGTAGTTTTTGTTTCTAATGAAAGAAAGTGAGATAAACTCCTGGGTTTATTAATTTTTGTAATGAATAACGAACAAATGAAGGAGAAGTAAACTGTCATATTTTTCCAAAAAAAAAAAAGGATTTAACGGGTCTTTCTTGTGCCCTCGGATTTAGATCTTGTTTTGGGTAGAAGCGTCGTTATTTTCTTGAGTTAAACCCAACAAAATTGATTTATCTTGGATAAAGCAGATGTCCATCACTCTTAGATCAAATCGGATTGCGCTAAGAATTGCTAGTAGAATTTTTTTGAACTCAGTTTGGAGAAGACTTCTTCCTTTAATTTTTTCCTTTAATTTTTTTTTTGAAGCATTTACAAAAGATGCCAGTAGATAACACCTAGAAAAGGTGCCATAATAGTGGCGCCTTGATTTGGTGACACACTCTCCTCTTCTTATTTTTTCAATTTTGAAAAAGCTAGTATTGCCGAAGGATCGCTCTCTAAGTTAAATTTGCTGCTTGTTACTTAGTTATCAGTTTCCTATAGCACTTTCCTGTATAATTATGGTGTGGCATTTTGTCTACAAAACTTTTCCAATGGATCTCTTCTTGCAAAATCTTTTTTCCCTAGAACATTTTTTGCTGCATTTTTCCTCATAACTCATTTTGCAGAACCAAACATTTAGAGTCTTTCCCCTTCTTCTTATTATGGCTTATAAGTATCTGGACTTCTCTTTCACACTTTGTTTTTTTTTCTTTTGCTTTACTTATAGAAGAGTTCCGCTCAGATGAACCAACGTCATCCGAAATATACCCTGGAGATGGAAAAATCGCAAAGCTCTCGCTTCATCCCAATACAGCCTAAACATGAAAAGATACTTCGAGCTTGTGCAAAAATCAAAACCTAACACAATTTTTCATATATATGACGCCACAAGATTTTAAGTGCAAAAATCTGTACAGCTAATCCCAAATCATAAATTAAGGAATCTTGTTTGTAAAGTTTCAATTATTGCATAGACTATCAACTTATTATTTTGAATCAAAACACATCCTAACTAGGAATGGCAATGGGGCAGATGTAGGGAGCTTCCCTTGCCCCACACTCCACCCACCCCATCTCCCCCCACCCCAACCCGACTTCCCCAGCAGGGATTAATAAAAATTTATTTTATAAGTGTATTTTAGCCAAATATTAGACAAGAATAAAATAGTAAAAATACCAACACATCACCAAATTATTATCCACTATAATTTCACAATTGAAATGTTAAATGTAAAAGAATAAAAGTATTGTTTTAAGTGTAATTAGGAATTTAGTATAAATGTATTAGTAAACTTAGCATAACTAGTCAATAATCTCTATTAGTATACATGTATAAATATTAGTATAATTGATGATATTAATTATATTATATACACTAATATACGTTACATAATACTTATAACTAATAATATAATTATTATTAGTTATAAAAGTGTTATTGTAAAAGACTAAAAGAATGAAATGTTAAGCCTAAAAGAACAAAAGTGTTGTGTTAAGTTTACTTAGGAACTTAGTATACATATATTAATAAACTTAACATAACTAGTCAATAATTTCTATTAGTATGCGTGTATAAGTATTAGTATAATTGATAATATTAATTATATTATATATAATAATATACATTATACAGCACTTACAACTAATAATATCATAATTATAAGTTTATAACTAATTAAATTAAATATAGTATATATATTAGTATATATGTATATAAGTATGTATAAGCATATAAGTAAGTATATAAGGGTGTGGGTGTGTGTGTGGGGGAGCGGGGAATGGGCGGGGGTCATTCCTGGGAGTACACTCCTCCAGCCCTGCCCCATTTTTTAACGGTGCCCGCCTGCCCCACCAGCTGACCCACCCCCTTCCCTAATAACCCCCACCCCAGCCCTCTTCCTATTAAACCCCGCGGGCACCCGCCCCAATTGCCATCCATAATCCTAGCTTGATGTTGAAAGCATCATCCGAAATCCTCTTGTTTCTTATCATAGAATAATAAGCAATTTTTGATTCAATGTTCAAAACTTTTTCTCTCACTCTATAGACCAGACAATTTTGATCCTTTTATGGATCCATTGGCTTAAAAGCATGGATACAATGGAAAAACCTACTACAAATTCTTTTTTTTTTTTGGGATAAAACAATATGAAGATGGGGACAATCATAACTCCTGATATTGATTCTCAGAGAAAAGACAGAAATTATAATTGAACAAAGTACAGAAGTAACAGGTCTTGCTAATAGCAGGTTGGTACATTTTTAAGGTATCCATCTAAAAGATGTTCCCGGCAAACTTTTTCAAGAATCTCAATAGAGAAGCAGCATGGTCGTCATAGTTCATAAAGGTGAAAATGGTATGAAAAGATGATGACAAAAGATTCTTGTTGTCCAATTGGTAAAGTATTATTATAGATAGAATTTATCCGTCATCAAATTGCACAAAATGCGCTCTACCAACTTTAGTTTGTTCTTAGCTGAGGTAAAAATATGTATTGAAATACTTTATTTTTCTATATAATCCTTTTACGAGCACAAATTATTCAATTTTGGCTAGAAAACCAACTTCTCGAACGGGTTAGAAATAACCCCCTAAATAGTATGTGAAGTTGATAATTATCATCTTGCTTTGTTGCCTCCTAACCATGCACAAATAATAGTCAGTAGCATATAGTAATTTCAAACTATTTCTATTTCTATTCATAAAAATTCAGCTAGCATCAACATTCATATGCTAGATAAAAAATATATGCAGGGACCTAAAACCCATAACTACCCACCTCATCTTTGCGGCAATGTCAGATGTTAGAAAGCCGAAGTCGGTAAAATATGTTGGACACTTGCAGTGAAGAATTAACCCTCTTAGTAATAAAACTAAAGTAGTTATTCATCTCAACAATCATAGTATCATAAACTATAAAAAAATGATTATTACTAGCGAAATACATGAGATTGGAGTACAGCAGCGCATTTTCATCATAATTTCGGACCTTAACGAGATAAGCACAGCTAGTTGTGTAGGCCTTCCTTCTATCTTAATAAATAAATATATTCATCTTATAACCAAATAAAGTGAGCGAGAATAACACCTAGAACCTCATGCTCATAATTTACCATGAAATATATTCCTTAGAATTAATAACCTGTAGTAACGTGCACAACTACTAATTATGGCTGACAAAAATACCCAAAATCCAACAACCCACCCAACCCACGCATTAATTTGAGAGGTTGGGTTGGGTCAACTGAGTGTTGGGTTAGTTGGGTGTTGAGTAAATAAGACCCAAATAAGTTTTGGACCGTTTGGGTTTTTAAGTTGGATACCCATTAATCCAACTTTTGTCCACATAACACTACATAAATGCATTGTGGCATATGTGTATTTTCTTTTTCTTTGTTCTAATTTTTCCTTAATCTAAATTTAGACAAAATTAGGAAAAGTTAAGAACACAAATTAGCTTTTCAACTTTTCTAACCTCAGTTTTCCATTTTCCCATCGTTCACCAAACACAAAAATTCAATTTTTTAATTATTAAAATATTTGTTTTATCCCAGAAATCAAATTAATTTTCCTACAATTTTTCATCCTCCTAATTAAATCTCACTTCTTTTTCTCCTTATTCTTTACTAAGTCATTTTTTCCTATCAAAAAATTCTGAACTGGAAAATGAACATTTTGAATAGCTTGCTTCTAGTTTGATCCAAGTTTTGAGTTTTAACTTTATTAAGAATTTTTGTTGTTGCTTGAACTACTTTTTAATCACCCACATTTATATAGTCACCAAGTGGGTGCCACTGCCACTAACAACATTTTTTGTAGTAGTTAGAGATTTCATAGAATGATATTTAGCATATTTTATAAAATTGATTGTCCCTTGTGAATCATGAAAGAAAAAATGTCTATTTAGATACTTGAATTTTACAATTCTTCAGCTCAATTTGGTGACATTTTATATGATTTATTTGCCTTTGAGAAAGGACCTTTTGCATTTAATTTTCCATCTAAGTAGTTTAAAAAGTTAGTATACGTGAAAGTATGTTTGTATATATGAAAATAATGTGTTTCCATCCAATGAGGTTAATAAGTGAATGTGTGCTTGCATGTGTGGATGTGTTTTAATGTGTGAAAATATGTTCATATATGTGAAATCGTATTTATGTGTAAGAAAAAAATCATTTTATATGTATATATGTGTGTGTGAGAATATTATGTATTAAAATATACGAAATAATATGTGGGTCATATTTGGGTTATGGGTTTGAGTTGACACAATATGACCCAACCTAATATTAACCCAATTTATACTGGGGCTGGTTGAATATAATCCAAATAAATAAAAATCCACTATCAACTCGCCCAAAAACCACCCAATCCACCCGATTGCCACCCTTGCTACTAATACAAGCCAATATGCTTTTCAAAAAAGAATGCTTGTTCCATATATTTTCTTGCTTGGGGCGGCCATTGTTCATGGATCCTGCGACAATAGCTCAATCAAAGCCTAATGTTGCCCGCGTGCGAGTTGAGATCGATCTGTTTAAGGCCCTTCCTAATAGGGTTTGGATTGGTACTGGAGAGTCCGATAAGGATGGTTTTTGGTAGGCCCTGGTTGCAGAAGATTTACCTAAGTATTGCGGACATTGTTTTCGACAGGGTCACACAGAGGAGGAGTGTTGCCTTCTTCATCTAGAATTGAGAATTCCTAAAGGGGCGTCATTGGGAAAAAATCCCCATCCTAAGGGCCATGGGGCAAAATCTGCTAAAGCGATTGAGGCTCGTGAGACAGAGCCTGTAGGTCAGCTGGATACCTCAGGTAATGCTGCTGTGCTGAAGGAGGATGGGTTGCCGACCTTGCAAGTTGCCTCGACAATTGGCTCAATTGGGCCATTGTTGGCTATCCAAGAGCCTGTTCATGTGGATGGAGTATAGGCTGTTGTGGTCTCCCCGACTCAGTCGGAGCCTACTATGGTGGTAGCATCAAGGCCTATCATGGAACTACCTGCAGCAACGTCGGATTCTGCTACAGCGGTGGCCTATGATTCTGCGACTTCAACAAGCCTTCACCAAGGGAGGGTGCGAGTTGGTGACAGTCTCCCCACCTAGTCGGATTGTGTTATAATGAAAACCTCGCGACCTAACTTAATAAAGCCTGTGTCAGTGTTGCATTCTACAGCAATGATGGCCGGCGGGTCTGGTATGCCATTTGCTACAATTTTGGAGTTCCCGAGCTTTCAAGCTTTTGCTGATGAGGTCCATGCAACAGAGATCGATGCTGCCTAGCCTGTCACGGCTACGGAGGTCGAAGCTATGGTAGAGGAGGTGATTTGTGCAGCAGCAACGAAGAAAATCACATGGCTTGCAGAGCGGGTGGTGTATGAGGAGGATGATCAGCGTCAAGTGGGGGAGGCTTTGCTGCTACCTGATGATCATCAAGGCCCTATTGCGAAGATGAACCTCTTGCCTCGAAAAGCTGCGTAGGAGTCTATGGAGGACCTGGATGGCCTTTCAAACAAGGCTCGTAAGTAGGTATTTTTGCCTTCTCTAAATTTCAGCTTTTAATAGTTTTTATGATTAAAGTACTATTTTGGAATGCTCAGGGTGTTCCTAAATCGATCACTCTTGCTAGATTACAGAAGTTACGTAGAATTCATGGTTTTTCATGTTTAGCTCTCTGTGAGTAGCTCATTGATGTTGTACAATTGGAGGAGTTGCGGATTCAATTAAATTTCCACTTGGCATTAGCTAATAATGAGGGACGTTTGTGGGTGTTCTTTGAGTCGGGCTATGAGACTTCCATTGTGGCTTAGTTTTCTTAGTTTATGGCTATTCGAGTGATAGTTTCTACATTCGTTTCTCCTTTTGTGGTAGTTTTTGTCCATGCCTCCTGTGAACAGAAGGAACGGCAAGGACTCTGGAATGAGTTGACATTGTTGGATTGCACAGCCCTAATGATGTTTGCTAGTGACTTCAATGTGGTTCTGTCGTTTGAGGAGAAGAAGGGGGTCAGCCGTTTCGGGCGAGTGAGGCTCTTGAATTTCAAAGCTTTGTTGATGCGTTGTAGTTGGAGGATGTTGGATTCACAGGGCCTCGCTTCACATGGTGCAACAATAGACTTGGTAGGGCTAGGGTGTGGAAAAGATTGGACCGCATATTGCTGAATCATCAATGGATGGCATTGAAGGTATTATCTTTTGTTGTGCATCTATGTCATCTGGGGTCTAACCACTCCCTACTTCTCATGTCATTCCGTTTGGAGACTGACCTGGGCCCTAGGCGATTCTCGTTTGTTAATGCATAGGTTTCTCACCCCGCGTTTTTGGATGTTGTTCGGGCTGCATGGTCTACACCTGTGGAAAGGCGGCCTATGCTTTGGCTCTTGTTGAAGCTTAAACAGGTGAAGTCTGCCTTGTGTCACTGGAACTGGTGTGCCTTCGGGAATATCTTTGATAAAGTTAAAGCAGCGGAAGAGGAGGTAGTTTCCAAAGAGGTTGCATTGGAATCGGATGATTCTCCTCACAACCGAGAAGCCTTATTAGCTGCTCAGGAAGCCCTTCGCATGGCTCACAGTCGGGAGGCCTCTTACTGGCGCCAGGAGTCCCGTATTAAGTGGCTGAAGGAGGGGATGCTAATTCTGCATTTTTTCATTCTACAGTGAAGATTCAGAGAATGAGGATGTCTATTAATCGTATTAGAAATGCAGATGGGGAGTGGATTGAGGATTAGAAGGGTATTCAAGATGAGGCTATGCGCTTCTTTTCCAGGGCCTTGTCTCATGAGAGGGGTTTGGACTTCTCGGGGTCTTTGATTAATTTGGTCATCCTGAAACTTATTACAGAAGATGACAATAGGAGCTTGGTTAGGGTTCTGGAATGTAGTGAAATTAAGGAGGTGGTTTTTTCTTTAGATGGTACCTCAGCACTTGGACCTGATGGATTTACTAGGGCTTTCTTTACATCTACTTGGGATATTGTTGCTTTGGAGGTGGTGACGGCGGTACAAGAGTTTTTTGTTGGTGCAGAGTCACCGATCTGTTTCTCCTCGACCTTGATAACCCTCATTCCAAAAGTTGTAAACCCCTCCTCCTTTGCAAAATTCAGCCCATTAGTTTGTTTAATGTAGTTAATAAAATAATTTCTAAACTTTTGGTGAGAAGGCTGGAGCCGGTCTTACAAAGGATAGTTTCTCCTCAGCAGAGTACATTTGTCAAAGGGCGATTAATCTCGAACAATATACTTCTTGCTCTTGAGCATTTCTTGGAGCTTAACAAAAAATTAAAGAGGGTTAATATTGCTTTAAAATTGGACATGGAAAAAGCATACGACTGAGTGTCCTGGCCCTTCCTTCTCCGTATACTGAGTCAAGCTTTTAGATTTTCGAAAGGGTGGGTTGATATGATTTGGAGAGGGGTTTATGCTTGCAAATTTTCAGTATTGGTAAATGGCCAAGCTTCATGTTTTTCTCGTCATCTAGGGGGCTTCAGTAGTGGGATCCGCTATCCCCGGCATTATTTATTATTGCTGCAGAGGTTTTATCAAGAGGATTAAATGCTTTGCTACATGATAAGCATTTCTCGCCATTCTTTGTGTCGTGTGGCTGCCCTCCCGTGATTCATCTCGCATATGTGGATGATGTCTTAATTTTTTCGCAAGGGACCAGGAAATCTCTGAAGCTAGTAATGTCGGTTCCTGATCAGTACCAACAGTGTTCGGGCCAGCTTATTAATGTGTCTAAGAGCTGTTTTGTGGTAGGTTTGAGGGCTTCACTGCAGGTATGTTCATTGATTAACTCCCTAACGGGGCTCTCGCAGAAGCCTTTGCCTGTCAAGTATTTAGGCTGCCCTCTATTTGTTGGTCGTTAGCTGAAGGGGTATTATTTGGGGATGATTGATGTGGTTAATGCGAAAATTCAGGGGTGGAGTAGTAAATTGCTATCTGTTAGGGCGCGAGTTGTGCTGCTAAAATCAGTGCTCTCCTCGTTCCCTATCTTTCTTTTGTTTGTAATTTGTCCGCCTAGAGGTGTGCTTGTGTAGATTGAGAAGAGTTTCTCCAATTTTTTGTGGGGTGCGTCTGCTTATGGTTACCGATTCCATTGGTCTTCTTGAGAGGTGATGTGTCGGCCGGTGGAAGGGGGGTCTTGGCTTCCGGTCGTTACATCATGTATCTGAAGCTTTGTCTTGCAAACTGTGTTGGAGGTTTCAAAAGGATGGATCTCTTTGGGCGGACTTCATGCATGCTCGGTATTTTGTCGGGATGTTCACCCTAACTATGTGGCTTTATTATCATCATTGTCTAGGACTTGGAAGCGTATGCTGACGTACAGGGCATTGGTGGAGTATAATTCATTATGGGATCTTTCCGATGGGTTGTGCTCCTTTTTTTGGGATAACTGGTCGGGGGTAGGCCCTCTGGCCTGGAGATTTGATGAGCTAGGTTTTGAAGCCTCAGTCTCGGAGTTCTGGACTGGGCGGCGTTAGAATATGCTGAGTTTATCGTCGAAGGTGCCAAGGGAGGTTGTGCAGCTGGTTCAGAGCATGTTTCTGGCTATGGGTGAGGCTTGGGATGAGATGATTTGGCCATTAAGTGATACGGAGCAATTTGAGGTTCGTAGAATATTTCCTCTTCTTCAACAGTCAAGGATTGTGTCTCAGGTTTATGCTAATGTGTGGCAACCGGGGCTTCCGATTAAAATTTCTTTCTTTATGTGGAGGTTGTTAGGGTCCAAGCTGCCGGTTGATAGTACTCTACACAGATTTAATGTACATGGTCTATCACGCTGTGTGTGTTTTCTTTCTCCTAATAATGAGTCGGTATGTAATTTATTCTCTTTCAGTGAGCTTTCCAATGTTGTTTGGTAGTACTTTGAAGCCCCATTAGGGATTTTTCGGCAAGACCAGTCTGTGCGTAGTCGTCTTCTTTCTTGGTGGTCTCTCAAAGCCACCAGTAAGCAACTTAGATGGTTACTGGTGGTTTCCCCCTCAGTGATCTTCTGATTTGTTTGGAGGTTTTGCAATAAGAGTAGATATAAGGGCGATCGGATATTGGTAGCCTTTGTTTCAAGATTACACAGGAGCTTGGTTTGTTGCTTCACGCCAGGTTTGATCTCCATGGTTCTTATCTGTCGTGGTTGGACTTGCTTGGTAGTGTTGGTGGTGGTCCTGGCAGATAGAAGCCGGTCTTGGTTGCTTGGTCCATGCCACCAGATGGATGGGCCAAGCTTAATTCAGATGGATCATCCCGGGGTAATCCGGGGTTAAGCAGTAGTGGGGGTGTGTTTCGAGATTCCTGTGGGAATGTGGTGTTTGCGTACGTAGAATGCTTTGGGATTCTCACTTCACTTCAGGCAGAAGCACGTGTGCTATGTTTGGGCTTGGAGATTTGCTCCTTGAAGGGCATTGCAAGGATTGTGGTGGAGGTTGATTCGAAGGTCTGGTGGTTCATTCTTTCTGGGTCCGGCAATGTTCCACCGTCAGTGAGGCCAGTTGTTCGTAGGATTCGGCAACTTAAGTCGTTGGGTCTTGCATTTGTTCACTGCTTCCGTGAAGCTAATATGGTAGCGGATTCCCTGGCATCATTTTCTTACACGTGGTCCTCTTTCCTTATGTTTGAGTTGTTGTTAACGTTTCCCAAACTCACTAGAAGCTATGTGTTGTTAGATCAATTAGGTGTTTTGAGTTTTTAGTTTAAATGAGGGTAAGGCCCTCTCTGTTATGTATTCGAATTTTTATTAATAAAATGGGCACACAGCCCACCTGCCAGATATGAGTGGCAGTTATTTCAAAAAAATGCTTTCAATAACTAGAAGGAAAATGATATTATACAAATAAAAACTCAAATTGCATTAAAAGAAGTAGAAGTTCAAGGTAGCACAATTCACATTGTAGAGTTTGACAGAGAGCAAAAGTTAATTGTGGCCCCAAATCTAGTGAGTTAATATCAAACTAAAGTTATGGGGTTCTTAAAAAAGAAAAAGGCTTCTTTTTATCATACCATATTAAAACCATTGCGGAGAGGAAAACAAAAGAAAAAGGCAAAAAAAATGGTGAATGGATTTAACTACAAAATAGAAGCATAAGTTAATAATAGTAGGTAGTAGAAAAATACCGAATACCGAATACCTCAAGGTGCATGATTGGATTTTCTCCATAAGAATGAAGCTTGCAAAGCCAACCACAAATAAAAACTGTATCTTATAACTCGGATTGGATATCGACTTTGCCAGCTCAGGGGTCAAGAGTCAATGTGTGAGGCCCCGTACCATCAATTTAATTTATAAATTACAAAATTCCATAATTTCATAAAAATCATTTTTATTATTTTAGTTTGAATTATTTGATTTTCGTATATCAATTGTAACAGCACGAAAAGTTTTAAAATGCATTGTGCACGTTTAAATTATGTTCTCGATTTAATTATTTGAATGCTTAAATTTCTCACTCGGGCCTAGGGTTGACCACTAGACATAAGTTTCAAATGTTAGAATATGTATTTGGGGTATATAAATGAAAGAAACCGGGATCGTAGTGTCGCATAAAGCTACAAAATTGACTTTTGAGGTTATACATCACTTCCACCACTTATTTGTCTTGAAACTCCAAAAGAACATCACACTCTCTTTTCTCTAATCTCCCTTCAAAACAGCCGGCCATCCTCCATCATCTTCCTCTTCTTGATTCTTCAAAAACCACCAACACAAAGCCACCATTGAAGCCATCAAAAGCTTTAGGATTTTGTTAGTTTTCTTGGTGAAACTTTGGACCAGCTTTAAGGAGGGAGAACTGGTTGTTGAGCTTGAAGTTTAAGGGCTTTGTGAGTTAGTTCATCCACCAAAGCCAAGTTTCTTGTTTGAGTAGAGGTAAGTTGGCAAAACACCAAAACCTTACTCATTTGTTTCATTTATTTGGCTAAGAGAGCTTGTAGCTCATTGTGTTAGATTTTGTTATTGTTGGTTGAATGTGGGCTCTATGAAATCCCACTATCTAGGAACTTGGGGCTGTTGATGATCTATTGTGTGTGTGTGAGGTGTTGTGTATAGAGTTTTGTTGCTAGAAATGAAAGAGGGAAGAAGAAGAGAGGAACTGAGAAAGGGTTTGGAGAGCCGGTTTTGTTGCAGCTTTATTTCTTCAAATTTTTTCTCAATGATTCCATGTTTCTTTTGTTGATTCTTGAAGCTTACATGATGGCCTAAGTATGGTAGAAATTTCATGTAAAAATAGCTTTGTTTGATGTTTCAAAATGGATCAGAAAGAAAGCTTTAAAAATCTGGAATTTCATATGACAGGGTTGGTGAATCAGGTTTCTTAAAACTATTGTAACTTGGTGTAGAAAAATCTAAATTGAGTTTTATTTGTTGTGTTTGAAACTAGAATCCAAGTTCTTTCAGTGGTATAAATTTCAAGAGCTAGTTCAGTTTCTATGAATTTTGGTGAATTTTCAAATTTAACTGAAAATCAAGACTGATGTTGGCTATTTTGATGATTAACAAACCATCATGCTGATTTTTACTAATCCCCTTTTAAGTCTGAGTGTAGCAAAATAGGTTTAATCTCAAAATTCCAGTTAGGAATCTGTCGGACGATGCTGTCGGACGCAAGGCTGAGGTTCGGACGTTCGACAGGATGCAGTCAAAGAAGGATAGGCCACTGGTTTTGTCGGACGATGCTTTCGGACGTTCGACAGTTTACGATAAAGCTTCAGACAATGCTTTCGGACGATCATCCAAGTTTCAGACGTCCGACAGGTTGAGAAGATAGACACATGAGCTTCTGGTTCTGTCGGCTGGTGGAGTCCTTGGTTCGGACGTTTGACAGTCTACAATACAGGAACTCAACAAACTGTCGGACGGTGGTGTCGGACGCAGGATTGAGTGTCGGACGTCCGACACACCCAACGGCTATATTTTCCTGCATTTAATTCAGGACCGTTGGAGCAGTTTGGGTGGTTAAATTTGCACCCTATAAATACCATAAAGGCCAGAAATGTTAGAGACTTTTTGCAACCATTACTTACAAGCTTTAAGAACAATTCTAGAGTGAATTTGTGTCTTCCTCCTTTCTTGTAGTGTAAGTGTGTGTGCAAACAAGCATTGCTTTACAATTGTGAGTGTAAGACTCAAGTGTGTAACATTGTGAGGGTTAGCAAGGTTGTTGTAAAACCTCTTGGCTTGATCAAGGAGTTATTGATGCAAGCAAGTGGTGATCCTTCCATGTACAACTTGGTGTAACTTCATCAAATTGAAGTAGCAATTGAATTTGAGGTATTGGACTTCAAGTTGGGTGCAACTTGGTAGTCCATTTGAGTTCGTCTCTTTTATCTTTATTTGTGCTCTACTTGTGTTTATCTACTTGATTGATTATCTCATTACGTGCTTAAAAGTTCGTATCACCAAGAAAACTTGATCACTTCTAATTGTGCTTTTGTAATCACCCATCAAGTTTTAAATTTCCATCAACCTAATTCACCCCCCTCTTAGTTTGCTTTCGAGACCTACAATTGGTATCAGAGCTTGGTCTCCTAGATATTAAGCTCAATGGAGTGATCATGGCAACTAACAATGCATTATTCTTAGAGGGACAATCTATTACAAGGCCACCTATGTTTAATGGGGTAAATTATGTGAGTTGGAAAGATAGGATGGAAATCTTCTTGCAATCAATAGATATTGAGTTGTGGTACATTGTGAATGAAGGACCATTCGAAGCCACTGTTGTAGATGAGGTTACTCATCAACCGAGACCAAAAACAAGAATAGAATTAACTCCCCAAGATAGAATAAATCTCACCTTAAATGCAAAAGCTGTGAATGTGCTATACAATGCTTTAGATGCAACTGAATCCACAAGGGTGAAAGGATGCAAGACAGCAAAAGAAATATGGGATAAGCTTATAGAAATACATGAGGGCAGTGACAATGTGAGAGAGTAAAAGAAATCACTTCTTGTCACAAAATATGAATCTTTTAAGATGGAACCTCATGAGAATATCGATAAGATGTATTGTAGATTCAATGACATCATAAAGGATCTAGAAGTGTTGGGAAAAGAGTATACAGTGGGTGAGAAGAATAGAAAGATCCTAAATGCTTTATCTAAGATTGGGAAAGCAAAGTGACGGCCATTGAGGAGGCTAAAGATTTAAATTCCATGTCTATTGAAACCCTCATAAATTCTCTAACCTCTTATGAATTAAAACTCAAGTCTAAGGTACAAGAGGAAGAGGATGCAAAGATGAAGAAAAGTATAGCTCTCAAAACTTCACAAGAGGAGGATGAGTCATTCTCCTTAGATGATGAAGATGTTAAAGTTGATGATAATGATTTGGCATTTTTCTCCAAGAGCTTCAAAAGAATCTTCAATAAAAGAAGGTTTAGAAGAGGAGGTCCAAGCAACTTCAACCCTAATCAAAGAGGAAAAGGAAAGCAAGAGATCAACAAGAAGCAAGGAGACAAATGCTTCGAATGTGGACAAATTGGACACTACGCCAATGAATGTCCAATGAAGAAGAAAAAGGAAGGTAGAGGAGAAAGAAGACAAAAATTCAACAACTTCCAAATAACTTGGAATGAGTGCAACTCCGATGGTGAAATAGAAGAAGAAGAGGAATCCGCACAAATGGCATTCATGGCCATAGGTGAAAATGAGGTATCTACTAGTAATTCTATTTATGATTGTGATGATGAGAATGATGATGATGTTGAATCTTTTGTTGAAAAATTGCATGATAGTTTGAAAGATTCTTATGCCAAAAATAAAGAATTAAAAATGAAAATTAATTTCTTACTTCATGAGAATGCAAAGCTCTTTCAAGAAAATAAGAGTTTGAAAAATGAAAATGAGGATTTGAAAAACTTGAGGTAGATTTGATTTGCAAAAGAAACTTGATGCAAAAGAAAAGTTTTGCAAAATATTACAAGAGGAACAAACTACCTTGAGAAAAAGAATGAATGATTTGGATGAATTTCTTCAAAATGAAAACAAAAGTTTTATCAAATGAATGTTAGAAGATCTAATTATGGTGAGAACAAATTTACCATTCTTAGAAAAATGGGTATTAGATATTTAAAACCCATTGGTGTCAAAGACACTAGCAAAATGTGTAGCTTTTGTTGTCAATTTGGTCACATAAAAAATCATTGTTATGTTAAGAAAAACATGAGAAATGGTTTGAGAACAACTTGGATAGTTAGAGATCATAACTAACACCTAAGGACCCAAAATACAAAGGGTTCCAAAGGTTATCTTTCACTATTCTTTGTGTAGGTGCTTTTGAAGAAGGCAAACAAAGCCTCAAAATGGTTTATTGATAGTGGATGCTCGAGACATATGACCGGTGATCCATCTCATTTTGTCAATCTCAAGTCAAAAAGTAGTGGAAAAGTCACATTTGGAGATGACACAAAAGCCAAGACAATTGGGATTGGAGATGTTGGTAAAAATGGTGAAACGTTTATTCATAATGTTCTTTTAGTTGATAATTTGGGTTATAATCTATTGAGTGTTAGCCAATTATGTGATAGGAATCCTTACGTGCTTTTTAAGAAATATGAGTGTTTGATTCTTGATGCAAAATTCAATGTGGTTTTTAAAGGAAAAAGATACAATGATATTTATGTTGTTTTTCTTGAGAAAATCATTTCAAAAAGGTTTCAATGTCTCAAAATTACAAATGATGATCATTGGTTGTGGCATAGGAGACTTTGCCACTTTAATATGGATTTGCTAAATGAGATATCTAAAAGGGAGCTTGTTAGAGGTTTGCCTAAGATCAAATTTGAAAAGGATCGTATTTGTGATGCATGTCAATTTGGAAAACAAACAAAAGTTTCTTTTAAGCCAAAAAATTGTGTTTCTACGTCAAAACCATTGGAGCTTTTACACATTGATTTATTTGGTCCTACTCAAGTTGCTAGTTTGGGTGGAAAACGGTATTGCTTTGTCATAGTTGATGATTTCTCTAGATATACTTGGGTTCTATTCTTAGCTCATAAAGATGATGCTTACAAAAATTTTGTGTCCTTATTTGCAAAAGTTCAAAATTTGCTCAATTTGAATAGTGTGAAAATAAACGTGGTTATAGAGTCTATAATAGAAGAACTCTTATTATTGAAGAGGCAATACATGTCACCTTTGATGAAGCTAATGATGTTGTTTCCCAAGATGTTTGTGAAGATGATGATGTAGGTGTACATGAAGCACTCAAGGAACTTACCATTCAAGAAAAGCAAAATGAAGAGTTGAAGGAAGATATCAAAGATGATTCACCTCAAAATGAAGATGCACAAGAAAAGGAAGAGAAAAGTGAAGAAAGTTCAAGAGATTTTCCAAAAGTTTGGAAATTCACTTAACACCATCCAAAGGAGCTCATAATAGGTGATCCATCCGAGAGGGTAAAAACTCGTTCTTATAAGAATTCTTTAGTAGATAATTTCACATTACTTTCTCATTTTGAGCCTAAAAATGTCATTGATGCACTCAAAGATGATAGTTGGATTATGGCCATGCAAGAGGAACTAAACCAATTTGAAAGGAACAAAGTATGGACATTAGTGGAAAGACCATTAGATCATCCCGTGATAGGTACAAAATGGGTGTTTAGAAATAAATTAAATGATAAAGGAGATATTGTTAGAAACAAAGTTAGACTAGTAGCAAAGGGTTATGCTCAAGAGGAAGGAATAGATTTTGATGAAACCTTTGCCCCCGTAGCAAGATTGGAGTCCATTCAGATGTTTCTTGCATTTGCATGCTTTAAAGGTTTTAAACTTTTTCAAATGGATGTCAAAAGTGCATTTTTAAATGGTTTCATTGATCAAGATGTGTATGTTGATCAACCTCCCGATTTTGAAGATGAAAAATATCCAAATCATGTTTTCAAGCTTTCAAAAGCTTTGTATGGATTGAAACAAGCACCAAGAGCATGGTATGATCGTTTAAATAGATTCTTGGTGAAAAATGGTTTTAAAAGAGGTGATGTTGACAACACACTTTTTACCAAAATAACTTGCATGACTTATTAATTGTGCAAATTTATGTGGATGACATTATTTTTGGTGCTACTAATGAACACTTGTGCAAAGATTTTTCCGATGTTATGCAAAAGGAATTTGAGATGAGTATGATGGGAGAAATGAACTTCTTCCTTGGACTTCAAGTACATCAATGCAAGGATGGAACTTTCATCAATCAAATCAAATATACAAAGGAGCTTCTTAAGAAATTTGGTATGGAAGACTCAAAACAAGTTGGTACTCCAATGTGCACATCCACCAAACTTGACAAGGATGAAGATGGAACAAAAGTTGATGAAAAGCATTATAGAGGTATGATTGGAAGTTTACTCTATTTGACTGCTAGTAGACCTGATATCATGTTTGTTGTTTGCTTATGTGCTAGATTTCAATCATGTCCTAAAGAATCTCATTTACTAGCTGTAAAACGGATCTTTAGATATTTGAAAGGAACTATCAACTATGGCCTATGGTATCCTAAATGTTCTAATCTTGCCTTAGTTGGTTTCTCGGATGCTGATTTTGCTGGTTGTAGAATAGACAGAAAAAGTACAAGTGGTTCTTGTCACTTTCTTGGTGAATGCTTAGTTTCTTGGTTTAGCAAAAAGCAAAACTCCATTTCATTATCTATTGGAAGCCGAGTATATAGCAGTTGGTGCATGTTGTGCTCAATTGATTTAGATGAAACATACGTTATATGACTTTCATTTGAGATATGAATGTGTACCTATATTTTGTGATAACACTAGTGCTATAAATTTGACTAAAAACCCCATCCAACATTCTAGGACAAAGCATATAGACATCAAACATCATTTCATTCGTGATCTCGCTCAAAGAGGAGAAATTTGTGTTAATTACGCTTGTTCCAAAGATCAAATAGCTGATATTTTACAAAAGCATTGCCCTTAGAGCAATTTGTGTACTTGAGGAACAAACTGGGAATTTCAAAAAATCTCTTTGAAAATACATGGGATCGGACGCCCTACACGCAGGATCGGCGTCCGTAAAACAAAAAAGGTTTTGTTTTAGAAAATAGGGATCAACGCAGGTTTCGGACGATCACTAACGTTCGGACGTCCGACACTCTCAAAATTTTTCTTAAAAAGGTTTTCGGACGGTCATTCTTCATCTCATCTCATCTCTTAAACATGTCTAGGCGGCATCATTTTGCTCATATTGGCCTCTGGTTGTTTTGCCATTTGGCTTACTTTTGTTGGCCGTACTTTTCTAAAACTCTTATGGATGCTTCCTTTATTCATACTATCTTATCTTCTTATCTTATTTGTTAATGCTTTTGTATTGTTTTATGTCTTGAATTTGTGCCTTGGTTGCTGTTTTAGCCTCTTTTGATTGATGACAAAAGGGGGAGAAAAATGATGATTGAATGATAGCAATATGATTGTTGATATGTTGATGGTTGTTGTATTGGTGTGTTGTTGAATGATTAAAAGTTAATGGTTGATTGATTGAAAGTTTTTGAATGGGTGAAAATGTTTACCTTGTTTTTTGGCCAAAAATTGGTGCTTGATGTAAGGGGGAGTCTGGTGCTTCATGAATATTTGAAAAATTGGGATATACAAGTAAAGGGGAGTATTTCGCTTCAAAGTTATGTTTTCTTGCCTCCTATTCTATTCAAATCATCAAGTGATTTGTCATCATCAAAAAGGGGGAGATTGTTGGCTATTTTGATGATTAACAAACCACCATGATGATTTTACTAATCCCTTTAAGTCCGAGTTTAGCAAAACAGGTTTAATCTCAAAATTTCAGTTAGAATCTATCTGACGATGTCGTCGACGCAAGAGGTTCGACGTCCGGCAGTGATGCGCCAAAGAAGGATAGGCCACTGGTTCTGTCAGACGATGCTTTCGGATGTCCGACAGTTTACGACAAAGCTTCAGACAATGCTTTCGGACGATCATCCAAGTTTTGGACGTCCGACAGGTTGAGAAGATAGACACATGAGTTTCTGGTTCTGTCGGACGGTGGAGTCCTTGGTCTCGACGTCCGAGGTCTACAACACAGAACTCAACAAACCTGTCGGACGGTGGTGTCGACGCAGGATTGAGTGTCGACGTCCGGCACACATCCAACGGCTATATTTTCTTGCATTTAATTCAGGACCGTTGAGTAGTTTGGGTGGTTAAATTTGCACCCTATAAATACCGTAAAGGCGAAATGTTAGAGACTTTTGCAGCCATTACTTACAAGCTTTAAGAACAATTCTAGAGTGAATTTGTGTCTTCCTCCTTCTTGTAGTATAAGTGTGTGTGCAAGCATTGCTTTCAATTGTGAGTGTAAGTCTCAAGTGTAACATGTGAGGGTTAGCAAGGTTGTTGTAAAACCTCCTTGGCTTGATCAAGGAGTGATTGATGCAAGCAAGTGGTGATCCTTCCATGTACAACTTGGTGTAACTTCATCAAATTGAAGTAGTAATTGAATTTGAGGTATTGACTTCAAGTTGGGTGCAACTTGGTAGTCCATTTGAGTTCATCTCTTTTATCTTTATTTGTGCTCTACTTGTGTTTATCTACTTGGTTGATCATCTCATTACGCTTAAAAGTTCAGATCACCAAGAAAACTTGATCACTTCTAATTGTGCTTTGTAATCACCCATCAAGTTTTAAATTTCCATCAACCTAATTCACCCCTCTTCTTAGGTTGCTGGGGACCTACAACCGATATGTCCTTTTCACCGTAGCAGAGAAATGGTTTTAAACTGAAATTTGACTGGTTTTCTATTTGAATCTTGTATAAGTGTCTTTTCGAGAATTTTAGTTCATTGAGTCTATTTTCCAACGGTATAAGATTTATAATTTTTGGACTTATAGAACTCAAATTATGATTTTCAAAGAATATTGTGCAAAACTGAAACTTCTTCTAAGGAAGTTTAAAATTTGAAATTTGAATGCTCAAACTGTCGGTTGTTTTGGGGTCATTTTGCCCTATTTTAACCCTCATCATTTCTTGTTTTCTTGTGGTTATTTCTTGCTAAGATGATTGCCTAGATGAGGGCTAGACCCTTACAAAATGAGCATTTTGGTGCATAAAAACGTTTGGCAAAAAAGCATGTGAAAATTGAAGAACCAAATCTGGAAATTTTGTTGTGTTACCAGTTCACTTTGTTGTTTTTTCAAGCTCTATTGTGGACCTCTTTTTCATGAATTCCTTGGTGGTTTTAAAAGCCTAAATGTTGCACTATATGCGTGGTAAATTTCTTTGCAAATGTGAGTCCATTTAGTGTGTTAAAAGCCTTTGAAAGTTAAGGTGTGGAAATTCTCCCTTGCACCAGCCGAATGGTTGCCTTGTTTTTTGAAGTTTTGATTCAAAGTTTTACTACCATTTTGCTCTCTCTTTGTTAAAGGAATGTTGCTAGAGCTTATGTATCAAAATTTGAATGATTTGGGGCTGATTTGGTTGAGCAAACGCTTTAACAAAAAAGAAGGAAAATCTTGCAGTTTAGTTCCAAGATTTTAGCAAACTTTGGCCATCTAAAAGTTACCTTCCGTGTGAGTTTTGGCTCAAATTTACACATAGTTCACCTAGTGAGGTTTGAGTTACAAAATTTGTTAATTTTTCAGTGGTTTCGATGCCCAAATATTGTTCCAAATACAGCTTTTCAAATCCAGAAAATCTGGTCGTCTTGGCAACCCCTTGTGCTTCATATAACTCTTGCTCGAGTCAAAATTGAGCACCGTTAGTGGCGCTTTGAAACTAGATTTCAAGCTTTCGACCGGTATAAGACTGGCACACTAGTTCTTTTTCTATCAACACCAGCAAAGTTGTAACAGCCCCACCTCTCCCATATAACCCATGGTATATCACGGACTATCCGCCTCTCTCTCAGACTCACTACAAACCCTCAAGCATATTATAGATTTCAAATAATCACACTTCAAAATCTCTAAAGTAATAATACATGCATTCGCCTTAAAAGCCTTAATGGAGGTCCAACAATAAATGATAGTTAACTTACAGGTAAATCCTCAATATCTCTATTAAAACTATAACATCAATTTCAGGTACAATAAATCTTTAACTTCAAATTTAACATTAAGCCTATACAAAATTTATGAAAATCCAACCAAAGTAACTAAATCCTCGATCTACGCTTTCACCGAGACCTGTTAAGGAAAACAATTGGTGAGCTAACGCCGTGAGGCTAAGGAGAAACATGCAAGCACGTAATCAAGTAAGTAAGAAAGCCGAAAATTCAGATATAAAAGCACGTGAATCAAACATTCACTTGTACTATTGCAATTTTCACCGAGATTGTATTCTCAAGGAATCACTACTGAGGCTCACATTAGACAAAAGTCTTGAGCTGGGTTCGGAGAACCTCTTCGAGCCTCTCTATACAGTGAATTTGCGCAAGCACAGGTGACCCGCCTCATACAGAAAAAAATACACAAGACGTAGTGATATAGGCTCGTGAGCCAATTTCAATGACAAGGCGAGTCCATTCCATCCCAAACGCTGGACCCTCCTCACAACTTAGCAATGTAAAGTCCAGAGAAACTCCACTTAATACAACCTCCACCAATTCACCCCTCTCGGGCTCAAACCAAATGTAAGTTTAAGAGGTAAAGCTACAACGAGTAATACCGAAAGCAAGACCTCTTCAATAGGTCAAGCTCAAAGAACAGTACCTAAGGTTCACCAAGCTCCACCAAGCTCTGTCCCTGGATCCCCAATAGTTTCAGTCTCCACATTATCACTTTTAAGTCGATGGATTATTCCAATCGACATTCAAGCATACCAAGTCAAGTACAGTTCCAGTCAAGTCAAATAACAATCATGCAGACATGTAAGAAGAGTGAGACGAAAGTACACTCTCACCTCACGTTTCATTCAAATAAATATAACGTAATTCAACAAGTCATGCACTTGACACTCACCAAGTCAAAAGTCCAAGGCAAAAGCACGCAAGATCAATTGAGGTTTTCCGGATCTTCTCGATCACCCGAGACAAATAGAGTATTTTAATTCAAATCACTAAAGAAATATTTGATAGATGCCTTTAAAAATGTTTCAAGTCAAGTTCAATGAAATTCCATTTTGAGCTGAAATCTTGAAAAATTGTAACTTGAGCTATACAAGTCCAAATTTTGCAAGCTTGGTACCGTTGGAAACCTTTGTTAAAGTTCTAAAACTGTAGAAGACACCCAGTTAAAATTATGGACATTAGCCCAGATTTTAATTTAACAATCTGCTACAAAGGACAAAACAGGACATAGCAGGCTGTCCGACCAGGCCACTTGAAAATTTACCAAAAATTACAGAAAATGAATTGACCTCTCAAATTTTCACGGTTTATAGACCTATGTAAGAAGTTTCAAACTCCACTGAAGGAACTCAATTCCGATACTTGAGCAAGAAATTAGAGCAGTTCAAACAGGCAGGTTCACAAATCTGAAATTTCTGTTTTCCAGTTTTGCAGGGTTCTAGGCTATATTTGAGTGACGAATTCTACTCAAAAATCATCAAATTTGGTACACTAATACTCCATATATCAACTAGACTCATAAAAAAATTCAACTTAAAATTCAATGGGAATGCAGTTTTCACGCCTCAAAGTGGACTGGTTCAAGATATGATCAATCCTGCAAATTCCACTCCTCCTTTCTCATCACTATCTTTAATACATCTAAACCACTTCCCATTGACCCCAAATTCGAACCTAAACTAGTATTGAACGTCCTAACCTAATGGTGATAAAAAAGGATACTATTTTTACCAAATTTTGCACAAACAGGCCCCAAGTTCAGACAGCACACTAGCCCAAATTCCAGCTTTCCTTGTTCCACTAAACCATCAATTTTGCTTAACCCGAAGGATTTTGTGGGGTAAATTAACAACTTAACCTCAAATTTAAACCTCACAATTAGCCTTTGAGCTTGCCAAAATCACAGCCACACATTAAAAGTAAAACGCAATTTTTCTTCCTCATTTTCTTCCTTTTCTTATCCTTCACTTCTAGCATTCATTTCATGCCTCAAATCAACTTCATTTAGCCTAATATTCAAAACTGTTGTATTAGCTTAACCTAATGATGATCAAAATGGTCACACTTTTATCAAAATTATCACAAATTAACCCCAAAAATCAAGCAGCATAGCCCTTGATTTTCCAGATTTCGCTTCCACTTAGCAACCTCATTGCAACCATTCATGAAGGACTTGGGAAAATTTAACTGCTTAATCTCCATCATTTAAACATCAAATCCAGCAGTTAACCTAGCAAAATTCAGCCACGAAATTAAGCCAAAATCAGAAAATTTTACCCCAAAATTCCATTCTTGCTACCGTTTCCTCTTGAGGTTTTATCCAAAATCCAACAACAACTTTCAGTTCAAATTCATACAATGCAACAATAATCATGCTATTTAACACCATTACAAGCTAGTGGAATCCAAGAGCCCACATTTACCATAATCATCAAATTGCACCATAATAAGCTTAGCACTTCAAACAACATAATCATCATCCATTCAAGGTTCTAAGAACCTATCAACCACCCAAATCCTAACTTTTCATGCTTTGAATTTGAAGAAAATGGACAAGGGTGAAGTTGGTAGAATTTTACCTCTTCATAGGTTAGCAAAATACCAAGAAAATGCAAGCTTGAGTCCACAAAACCTCCCTTCCTCAAGCTCCTTGTCAAAGCCCCAAGACTAAGAGCAAAATTAGTTGAGTTTTTAGGAAGAAAATGGAAGAAATTTTGATGAAAAAACAAGAGAAGGAAGAAGGGGAAAAGTCGGGTGAGAGAGGAAGAGAGAGAGAGAGTTTTTGGCAAATTTTGGAATTAATGGGATAAGAAAGACAAGACACAACTTGTTCAATCCCCAAAGTCAAACTCCAAATAGTAAGCTTAATTAGCAACTTGAGGGAAAATTAATTGTCTCACTTGGCTTGAGATTAAGGAGTAAATCTCATTAGAGTGGGGGAAAGAAATGGAATAAAATGGAAGTGAATTAGGTGAGTTATGTAGAAAGCAATGGCTAATAAAATCTAACCCGAGGAACAACTTAAACTAAAACCACAACCCCTAATTATAATCACTCTTTTAATTCACCCCAATCACT
>CM023102.1:12140650-12242838 GCA_013103745.1 Gardenia jasminoides | reverse complement strand
CCTTTTTTTTCATTTATTGCCACCGAACCACTTCCACTTCGACTTCTCCCCTTCCATTCTATCTTCAGCCACCAACCCACCAGCAACCAAGAAATCCTGAGGATTTGCCGTTTCTCTGGCAAAGCCCGCAATCACCCTTGAGGCACCGGCTGTGGAGCCGAGGCAGCTTCATTTCTTCCACCATAACTAAAGCTTTGTTTGAATTGGTGCTTGACAATTAAAGATCTGGTCCATTTGACTTCTTGCTTTTGACCTGCTTTTTGAAAATCAGTATTTCATACTAAATGCTACGCATTATTCCAACAAAAAATAACCCAAAACACCAGCCCAAACAAATATTTCAAAAATAACTTATGTAAAATAAAATATCCCTTCTTCTTTCCATCCCACCACCACCTCTTCCCTCTCCCTCCCTCTATCCTCCACCTTCTTCCTCCTCTTCTTCTCCCCTCTTCCTCTCTTTCTCCCTCCTCCCTCCCTTCCCTACCATCCCACTCTCCTTTCCTCCCATCTAAATTAAAATTTATTTGGGGTAATTTTTAGATATTTTTAAAATTAAAATTTATTTAAGCTAATTTTGTATTTTTAAAATTAAATATTCGTGGTTCTAATTTTTTCGGGATTATTTTTAAAATTAAAATTTATTCAGAAAATTTTTAGGGCATTTTAAAATTAAAAATTTATTTGGGATAATTTTGCATTTTAAAATTATAAAATTTATTCGTAATCTTTTCTGGCATTTTTAAATTAAAATTTATTTAATTTTAGGAATTTTTAAAATTAAAATTTATTTGTATTTTGGGTATATTTAAATTAAAAATTTATTTGGCATTTTAAAATTTAAAATTGATTTGGGTAATTTTGAAGCATTTTAAATTAAAAATCTATTTGGGATATTTTTGGCATTTTAAGATTAAAATCTTTATTTGGGTAATTTTTGGGACATTTTGAAAATTAAAAATTTATTTGGGGTAATTTTTTGGGCCATTTTTAAAATTACAAATTTATTTGGGATAATTTTTGGTTCATTTTTAAAATTAAAAATTTATTTGGAGTATTTTTTCTTCATTTTTAAATTAAAAATTTATTTGGGGTAAAATTTTAGGGCATGGTTAAAATTAAAATTTAGTGTTTTTGTGCTTTTTTAAAATTAAAATTTATTTAGTGTATTTTAAAATTAAAATTTATTTAGGTATTTTGGGAATAATTTATTTGGGCTATTTTTTTTTAAATTAATCTATCCCTACCCTTACCCACCACCACCACCCACCAAATAAATTTTAATTTTAAAAATACCATAAAAAATTACCCAAAATAAATTTTTAATTTTAAAAATACCCCAAAAAATTACTCCAAATAAATTTTTAATTTTAAAAATACCCCAAAAAATTATCCCAAATAATTTTTAATTTTAAAATGCCCCATCCAAATAAATTTTTAATTTTAAAATACCCCTAAAATTTTTTTCAAAATACCTCAAACACTCTGATACAAGATTGTTTTCATAACCCAAATGCTACAATAGTATTTTTGAAAAATAACCTGTAAAATAATTAATCCAAATGAAGCCCTTGTTCATTTGTTTCATTTTCTTTGGCTAGAGAGTTTGTAACTCTTATTTATGAATTTTGTTATTGTTGATGAAAGGGTTTCTATGAAACCCCACCATGAACTGGGGTTATTATTGATCTAAAATGTGTGTGTGTGAAGTGTTTTATGTGGAGTTTTGTTGGTGAAAATGAAAAAGGAAAAACAAGAGAGGCTCATGAGATGGGGAGACGCTTGAGGCCTTCTTTCTTCAATTTTAGCTCAATAATTCCATGTCTCAATTTTGATTTTGATGCTCACTTGATGGCCTAAGATTGGTAGAAATTTCAAATAAAAATAGTTTTGTTTGATGTTGTAAAATGGATGAGAAAGAAAGCTTAAATATCCGAAATTTTGAGCCTAGACCGCGGATATTTTGGGTTATTTTGCCTTATTTTAGCTCCACTATTGTTAAGTCCTTAATTGTGCACACATTTATGGAGATTTCCCTTTATGCCAAGATAATTGTGTTAATTGCTTGATTCTACTATATTTGATTCTTGGCATTTATTTAGGTCATTGAAATTATTTGAGCTTACAAAGTGCAAATTTATGGTATTCCTTTGAACCTCCAAGGAAAAAGTATGCGGACCAAGCTGTATTTGATGTGAAGAAGGATTTCTGGAAAAACTCACTCTAGTAAAGATGGAAGACTTTATTTTATTTTATTTTAGAATTGGTAAAAGACAATTTTATTTTAGGGAAGTTGTAATTTGTTTATTTTACTTTATTATTGCTTTTTAGTAAGTTAGACCCAATTAGACTGAAATTCTAGTTAAATAGGGAATCTTAGGTTTTCTTATATATTATGAGCCGTGTAGTTTGAGTGGGAGGGAACCCACGCAATATCTAGAAAACAAAACTCCTTCAGTAGGTTGCTCTCTTGTTTTCTTTCCTTTGGTTAATCGTGGTTGAAAGTTTCTCAAACAATTTTGATGCTATTCTCCATGAGCGTTTAAATCTCTTATCTACCAAAGCAACCCAAACCGGGTCCAATACATTTGTGAGATCTAATCAATCTCTAACCTTTCTTTTAATTTGTTACTATTCAGACACGCTTTCGGATTAATTGATTGAGGGTTATTTTGTTAATTGAGTATCAACGTCCGATATTTAATTTAACCTCATAGTTTCATCGCCAAATTAACTAATTGAATAATGTAATCGCTCATTTAGTTAATAACAAGTGATGACCACCATAATTGGTTTATGTTGGGAAACGTATGATCTAGTTTAAATGGACCCTCTAGCTTGTTCATTGGTTAGGTTGGTTTTTCTAGCTTTTAATGCAATTGATAATTAAATTCTACCACGTATCTAGGGTTGTTATCTGAAAAGAAGCAAATAACGTCGCATCTTGACCGCCTTTAAAGTAAGGAAAACTGGTTGTCGAGTTTGCTGGCAACTATAACTAACCTAGTAATAATTGATTGAATGTACTGATTGCTGATTGACGTTCCAGATGTTGTTCCTTTGGGTAGAATGTTATCATTTGTTATTTCTAATAAATTACTCCGCTTGTTCTTTAGTGATTTATTTATTTAGTATTTTCAATTTCATTTTCTAAGTTTATTTATTTTATTTCCGCCTATCACATCTAAACCCCATATTTCCCTCGAATTTAGAAAGAAACAATTTTCTACCCGCTCGAGGAGACGACCTTGTTTGCCACTACTACAAGTTAATATTTTCTTTAAAGATAATTCTCTGGTATATCGGTTCGATACTTCGGAATCGTGTGAAGCCAAGAACCCATTGCACATCCGGAGTCCGCGTCTTCATCTTAATTACCTGTAATTAATTGTGGTGGTAATTAGATTTTAATATTTATTGCTGCACGTGTCTGCACCAACCATTTCTCTTGGTCTGTGGTTATTTACTGCTAAAATGATGGCCTAGATGAGGCCTAAAATCCCTTGCAAAAATTGAGTATTTTGGTGTAGTAAAAGTTTGGCTAAAGCTTGTGAAAAGCGAAGAACAAAACCTAGAAATTTTGTTGTGATGCCGCCGGTCCACTTTGCTAATTTTCTACCTCAGTTTTGGACTTCTATTTTCATGGATTTCCTGGTTGTTTTGGAAGCCTAAATGTTACGCTATGTGTGGGTAAAATGCTTTGTAAATGTGAGTTCATTTGGTGTGTCAAAAGCACTTGAAAGTTGGGTTCAAAATCTGGAAATTCTACCTCTTCATATTTCTGTCGAACTGTTGTCTGAGTTTTTAGCGCATTCATTCAAAGTTTTGCTACCATTTTGCTTCCATTTGTTAAAGGAATGATGCTAGAGTTTTTGTATCAAAATTTGAGTGATTTGGGGCTAATTTGGTTGAACAAAATGTTTGCAAATCAAAGACAGAAAACCTGGCAGCTTAGTTCCAAGATTTTGCGCAAATTTTGGCCATCTAAAAAGTTACCTTCCAGTGTGATTTTTTGGCCCAATTTTGGTACACACTTATTCCACCTAGTTAGGTTTGAGGTTGCAAAATTTGGTGATTTTTCAGTGGCATTTTGATGCCCAAATGTTGTTCAAATCTAGCTTTTCAAATCTGGAAATCTGGCCGTCAGTTATTGTGACCCGTGTACTTCTATTGGCTGTAATTCCTTACTCGGGAGTCAAGATTGAGCGTCGTCAGTGGTGTTTGAAACTAGACTTCACAAGATTTCTAACGGTATAAGGCTCGTATGCTAGTTCTTCTCCTATCAATACCAAAAAATTTGCGAAGATGGCTGATCTCACAGCCTGATTTCCTTTATTTTTGTTTTCTGCTAGATCTTCTAGTTTATCTTAGCCCATCTTACTCAACGAATTTTTAAGCGAAGTCTTCTAGTGATTTTTATAGCATTGAGTCTAGTTTCCGTAGCTTTAAGCTTTGTCCAATTCTGACGTATATTGAGTCATTTATGGCCTGAGAAAGAGATTGTGGTTGAATGACTTTGGTGAACTTGGATAGTCAGGTTAAATTTTAAGTTTTAGCTTGGATTGACATGCTATTGCCTGTGTAGACCAAGAGGTTTCGGTCAGGCCAAGCCGAACGACTCGCCGAGGTTTAATCATCTTGCTTACGGCATGAACTTCCAACGTTCAGTATGTTCATTTCGCTATCGCCACTGTCACTGAATTGAATTGAAAGTATCGTTATAGGTTCGTGAGCTACCACGCCACCTTATTTGATTTGTTTCAATGAGTTCAACCGCTTGAATTGCTAATTTTGGATGCTTGAACCGCCTATCGCTATAACTATGGGGGATGCCCAAACCCCATTGGGAATCCTTTCACCCCATCTCACAAATAGGGTAGGGATAGTGAACCATGGGTTATTCTATTTACCGCTGGAATAAGTCCACCGAATTATGGCTACCTACAGTGGGCCACAATCATTGTTTAAAATTTTGAGTTTAAACCCACGGCGGGATAAGTAGACAGAGAGGGATAAAGTGGTGAATATGAACGGGTAAAAAGTGGTCGATGGTGGCGGTATCGACCAAACGGTAATTTTGAACTATGAATTCAGGATTTCTGAATTTTGGATTTTGGATTTTGGAAATTCCGACCGATTTTGATTTCGATTTGATTTCACAACCCAAATTATTCTTGAATTGAATTCCCAAAAATCCGCAACAATCCACACCACTTTAGACCCTTTATACTTCAAAAATTTGATATGTTAATAGTTCAAGCAAAAATAATTAAATAATTAAATATATATATTAATTATATATATCAACTTAATTAGACTTAATATTAGTAGTCACATGTATTATTTTTATATAATAATATATGTTATTTATTATTATATA
Organism: Gardenia jasminoides; assembly: GCA_013103745.1. Taxonomy (NCBI): domain Eukaryota; kingdom Viridiplantae; phylum Streptophyta; class Magnoliopsida; order Gentianales; family Rubiaceae; genus Gardenia; species Gardenia jasminoides. The sequence continues at coordinate 12,237,458 of CM023102.1, read as the reverse complement.
AACAAATTTGAAATTGAAATTGAAATCGATTTCGACCAATATGAAATCGATATCAAAATTCGATTTTAAATATTCATAACCATTTGAATTAACTCTTCAACAAATCGGAAACCAATTAAACTTCCTAATTCATTTCACACCGATTTTGAATTTCCGAATTCATTTCAAAATCTGCCCAGAATTTAAATTTACTTGGCACCTACCATGGTGTTGACGTATGACCGAATTGATACCTGTGAAGAAAAAAAACGGTGGTAAATTCTGAATAGTTAATAATCAACGTATTATCTGAATCGTGCTTCTTGAACGCCAAATGAACTGCTTACTAGCCTGGTTTTATCATTCTTTCTTACCCCAACTCTTGATCTCACTAGGTTTTGCTCATCCCATAAGCTTTTGTTTTCCCTTAATGTTTTGTGTGGGGTTTGTGACTTACAGAATAGTTTTTTTGTATGATTTCCACACTTTTTGTATAAGATTGATACGTAATTGTAATTGATGAATTGTAAGTAATATTATTGTAATTTTGATAAAGTTATCGAGGTTGTAGTCTTGTAAGTTAGCTAGTAATTTTATTAGATTTCGATAGGGTTTTAAGAATGAATGCTTGAATTTATAAATGGATTTTTGAAGGAAACCAGCGAGAGTTGGGTGAGTCCCACTTATACCCTTGGATTCCCTCAGGGAAAGTGGAAGCAGTTGGTATCAGAGCATAGGCTAGAGATTATTTGGGAAAAGTTTTAGGGACTTTATTCTTGAGAATAGAATTAAGATAACTTTGATATGCCTTAAGTTGATGTTTTGAGTGAATTAGTGACTTTAAGTTTCTAACCTTGAGTTTTGATCGCTTTGTGGACGGAGAGTGGAAATGGTGCTAAGCGAATGGGGCTTTGTATGGCGACTAATGGGGCAAATGGTGGCGCAGGTTAATAGACAGCGAGCTCCCCAGTCTATCCGACAATCGAAGTGATAGGTGATGGACCCGCGATTACACCATCACGCGAGTCGCCATTTAAGTCGATGTGAGTATGTGGAGACCTACACCTACCCACCGACTGGTTTGATCTCGATAACGCAGCACGTGAGCCGCTACATGCCAATGTGGCCGCAGGGAGGCTAGTGACTGACCGCCACGTTGGACTCGGATGCAGGATCCGTGCGTTTGAGATAGCCTTGACGCATTTCGTTGATTCTAAGCACAGCTCCTCGCATCATGTTCTGAGGCCCAGGCCCCACCGGATAGGAATGAGGTCCTGGCTATTTGATAATTAACAAACCATGATGATTTTACTAACTTTTTAAGTCTGAGCAAAACAGGTTTAATTCAGTACTTAAATGCAATCGTTTGAACACGGAATGGCCGAGAATACGTCCCGGAGGAAGGCTCAGTTAATGATAGGCCATCGTCTGTCTGACGAGTTTCTCGATGTCCTACGCCAGCCATCAAGCTTTGTTAATGCCGGACGGTCCAAGTTTTCGACGCCCGGATAAAAGTTGAGAAAGATGGACACATAAGCTTCGGTTCTACGTTCTGGCCCTGATCGTCCGGCTAATAATCCAACGCCGCGCTTTCCCCGCATTTAATTCAGAACCGCGGCGTAGTGAAGTTTAAATTCGTCCCTATAAATACCTATAAAGGCTGGATGTCCCCAAAACATTCACCACAAAGCCCTGCCATGTTCCTAACCCGCGTCTCCTCTCTGTCGCAAAACGCATTGCTCTTCAATTCCAGCGCAAATGCCATATCAAGTGGTTAAGCAGCAGTTGTAAAACCTCTTGACTTGATCGAGATTGATGCAGTAAGTGGTGATCCTTCCATGTATACTTGCGTAACTTCTTCAAATTGAAGTACCAATTGAATTGAGGTATTGGATCAAGTTGTGTGCAACTTGGTAGTCCATTTGGATTCATCTCTCTTACTTGTTTTATAATTTTACTTGTGATTACGGCTCGTGGACCCTCATATCTCGCCCAAAGCCTTCATCACCGGAAACTTGATCATCTCTAATTGTAGGTGAAGCCATCACCATGCCTTTTAATTTTTCTATCAACCTAATTCACCCCTCCTCTTAGGTTGCTTTTGGACCCGCAATGGCACGTATTTAGCCTAGAGATTTGCTCAATCGGCTAGAGAGTGATCATGGCAACCAACAATGCATTATTGCCAGAGGGACACCGGCCATGTAGTGCCACCCGGTGCTTTAATGGGGTAAATTATGTGAGTTGAAGGACAGATGGAAATCTTTCAAATAGATATTGAGTTGTGGTACAGGTACACGTGGAATGGTAAATTATGCCACCAAATCAACCCAGACCAAAAACAAGAATGGAATTAACTCCCAAGATAGAACAACCCCAACTTAAACAAGCTCTGAATAAGTATACAATGCTTTAGATAACCAATCCTACAAGGGTGAAGACGCAAGCAAAAGGAAAGAAACATGGATAAGCTAGATAAATACTTGAGGCAAAGAATAAATTTAAAGCCAAACTCGCTTGCAAAAATATGAATCTTTTAAGATGGAACTCATGAGAATATCGACAAGATGTATTGTAGATTCAATGACATCATAAAGGATCTAGATGTGTTGGGAAAAACATTACAAAGAAGTAGAAAGATCCTAAATGCTTTATCTAAGGATTGGAAGCAAAGTGACAACCTATTAGAGAAGCTAAAGATTTAAATCATGTCTATTGAAAACCTCATAAATTCCTCAAACCCCTGGAATTAAAGCTCAAGTCTAGCGGTGGCCAAGAGGAAGAGGATGAACAGCAGCCCCCAAATCTCTCAAATATATGATCATCCTTGTATTTACTAAGATGTTGAAGTGGATGACAACGATTTACCTTCTCCGAGAGCTTCAAAAGAACTCTAGTTTAAAGAAGGTTTGTGGAAGAGGAGGTCCAAGCAATTTCAACTCTAATCAAAGAGGAAAGGAAAGCAAGAGATCAACAAGAAGCAAGAGAAACAATGAATGGACAAATTAAGTACCAATGAATGTCCAATGAAGAAGAAAAGGAAGGTAGAGGAGAAAGTAGATAAAAATTCGTTCAACTCCAAAATAAACTGGAATGAGTAACTCCATGGTGAAATAGAAATGGTAGAAGAGGAACCCAAGATAATGTGGGCATTCATAACCATAGGTAATATGTCTTATCTTACTAGTAATTCATTTATGATTGTGATGATGAGAATGATGATGATATTGAATCTTGTTGCAAAATAGCCTGATAGTTGAAAGATTCTATGCCAAAAAAAACAGAATTAAAATGAAAATTAATTTCTTACTTCATGAGAATGCAAAACTCTTTCAAGAAAATAAGAGTTTGAAAAATGAAAATGAGGATTTGAGAAAAACTTGATAGATTTGATTTGCAAAAGAAACTTGATGCAGCAAAGTTTTGTAAAATATTACAAGAGGAACAAAATATCTTGAGAAAAAATGTAATGATTTGATGAATTTCTTCAAAATGAAAACAAAAGTTTTATCAAATGAATGTTAGAATATCTACTTATGGTGAGAACAAATTTACCATTATTAGAAAAATGGTATTAGATATTTAAAACCCATTGGTGTCAAGGACACTAGCAAAAGTAGCTTTGTTGTCAATTGGTCAATTGAAAATCATTGTTATGTCAAGAAAAACATGAGAAATGGTTTGAGAACAACTTGATAGTTAGAGATCATAACTACCACCAAGGACCCAAAAAATACAGGGTTCCAAAGGTTATCTTTCACTATTCCCATGTAGGTGATTTTGGAAGGTAAGCAAAAGCTCAAAATGATTTATTGATAGTGGATGCTCGAGACATATGACCGGGTGATCCATCTCATTTTGTCAAGCCAAGTCAAAAGTAGTAGAAAATTACATTTGAGATTTACACAAAAGCAAGACAATTGGGATTAGAGATGTTGGAAAAAATGGTGAAACGCTTATTCATAATGTTCTTCAGTTGATAATTTGGGTTATAATCTATTGAGTGTTAACCAATTATGTGATAGAATCTTTACGTTGCTTTTAAGTATGAGTGTTTGATTCTTGATGCAAAATTCAATGTGATTTTAAAGGAAAAAGATGCAATGATATTTATGTTGCCTTCTTAAGAAAATCGCTTCAAACAAGTTTTCAATGTCTCAAAATTGCAAAATGATGATCATTATTGTGGTATAGAGACTTCGCCACTTTAATATGAACTGCCAAATATGTAAAAGGAGCTTGTTAGAGTATTTACCTAAGATCAAATTTGAAAAGGATCAGATTTTGTGACATGTCAATTTGGAAAACAAACAAAGTTTCGGCCAAAATTGCCTTCACATGGAGTTTTACACATTGATTTATTTTGGTCCTACCTGTTACTTTGGTGGAAAACTGCATTGCTTTGTAATAGTTGATGATTTTCTAGATATACTTAGGTTCTATTCTTAGCTCATAAAGATGATGCTTTCAAAAAATTTTAGGTCCTTATTTGTAAAGTTCAAAATTTGCTCAATTTGAATATTGTGAAAATTAGAAGTGATAATGTCGAATTTAAATATTGCGTTTTTCCCGAAGCCAGATCACAAACGCATTTCTATGAATTTTCGCTAGAGTTCCACAACAAATGGAGTTGCGAAAGGAAAATAGAACTCCTCAAGAAGCCTAGAAGAACAATGCTTTGTGAATGTGATATGCCATGGGTCGAGGGTCAACACGCTTTGTTATGATGAATAGAATCTTAATGCATCTATTTTGAATAAAACATCATATGAACTTTTGGCAAAAAGCCCATTGTTATTATTTTAAAGTATTTGGTTGTAAATGTTTCTTATTTGAATATTAAAGAGCATCTTAAAAGTTTGACAAACGCATTTGAAGGCATTTTCTTAGATATTGTGAAAATAACGTATTGTAGAAGTCTATAATAGAAGGACTCTTGTTATTGAAGAGGTAATACATGTTACTTTGATGAGCTTAATGATAAGTTTCCAAGATGTTTTAGAAGATGATAATGTAGGTGTACATGAAGCACTCAAGGAACTTACCTTTCAAGAAAAGCAAAATGAAGAGTTGAAGGAAGATATCAAAGATGATTCACCCTCAAAATGAAGATGCACAAGAAAAGGAAGAGGAAAGTGAAGAAAGTCCAAGAGATCTTCCAAAAGCTTGGAAATTCACTCAACACCATCCGAAAGAGCTCATAATAGGTGATCCATCCGAGAGGGAATTTGAGATGAGCATGATGGGAGAAATGAACTTCTTCCTTGGACTTCAAGTACATCAATGTAAGGATGGAACTTTCATCAATCAAACCAAGTATACAAAGGAACTTCTTAAGAAATTTGGTATGAAGACTCAAAACAAGTTGGTACTCCAATGCAGCCATCCACCAAACTTGACAAGGATAAATATGGAACCAAAGTTGATGAAAAGCATTATGGAGGTATGATTGAAAGTTTACTCTATTTGACGTACTAGTAGACCATCATGTTTGTCGCTACTTATGTGCTAGTAATCATGTCCCAAAGAATCTCATTTACCAGCTGTAAACGGTCTTTAGATATTTAAAGGAGCTATCAACCGCGGCTCATGGTAATCCTAGATGTTCTAATATTGCCTTAGTTGGCTCTCGATGTCGATTTTGCCGGGTTGTAGAATAGTAAAAAGTACGTGGTTCTTTGTCACTTTCTTGGTGAATGCTTAGCTTTGGAGCGGCAAAGCAAAATGCTATTTCATTATCTACCGCCGAGTATATAGCAGTTGCGTAAGTTGTGCTCAATTGATTTGGATGAAACATACATTATATGACTTTCTATTTTGAGATATGAATGTGCACCTATGTTTTAGATAACATCTTGTTTAATTTTAATTAAAACCCATCCAACATTCTAGAACAAAGCTATTGGGGACATCAAACATCATTTCATTCGCGGATCTCGTTTGGTTTTAATCTTCCTCTCTCGAATCGGTTCACTGCTATAGTAGTTCTTAGAGAGTTGTTTGGTTTCGCATCACTTCACCTCAGATCATACATTTTTCCAGATTCACCCACAATGGTAATGGACAGGAAGCTCTTTCATCTCAGAAACATCCTCCGAGGTCTGCTGTATTGAACTCAAACTTGCTGTGAGAAGAACTAGAGCTACCACCGACGACCAACGCGTGAAACAGGGAACCTGCAGAGACCCACCGCCCCTCTCATTGATGTCATGCTGCTGCCTGGTTCTCCATTGTGTGCAAAGGGTTTATCGCCAACGCTCGCTTTTTCAATTTTCAGCCCGCAAGTTGATTGGGTGCTTGAAAATTTGCCTTCAAAATGGATTCATCTTCTTTCCTTTCCCTGTGTTATCTATCCTCCCACCATCAATTTTATGCTAACATTAGGTAAGGAAGAACTTCTTGTTGTTTCTAGGGTGAATGGCATTGATATCACTTTTGATCCAAATGTTATAAATGAAATTTTTAATACTGCCATTAAACCTGATTGTCCTAGCAAAGTTGCAAACTTTTTCAGATGAAGAATGTGACAATACCTCCCTTAAGGAACCAAAGGGTTCAAGGGATCACCAACTTCATGTAAATCACCACTAATCCACAATCATATCACGTATCAAATAATTACAACGCACGCATCTCCAAAATAATAAATACAGCACTATCTATTCCAAATAATAACTAAAAGTCCAACAAATTCAAACTACAATTAATCACAAGAGATGGTCCAACGGCCAATTTAAGAAAGATCACTTCCGATCCTCCATCTCGAGCCCCTGGGGAAAATAAATATGGGGTGAGCCAAAGCTCAAATAATGTTCGCTGAAAACAAGAAATTTCACGTTTATCAGATTTGTGGACATTTGAATTAAATATCTTTTGTAAGACTCTCAGGTAAGTCGAGAACATGTCACACTTTTATCTTGAAAATATTTTAAAATCTTTATTTGGATGAATAAATAGGCAAAACAAATCGCAAAACTCACACTTAATGTAAAATAAAACAATACACTCAAATCACCAAAAGCTTCGATCAAACATGAGTCAATGAATATCACAAGTAGTCAAATATCACATTTAAATGAAGCAAATATCACAAACTGCGTACAAAATACATCGAAACCAGGAGATGGTGTTCATGAGAAACACCGCCGAAGTCTCAACTAGGAGATGGTGTTAAAGAACACTACCGGGCCTCTCGACTAGAGAGATGGTATTCGAAGAGAACACCGCTGAGTTAGCAAGAAGTCATAAGACAAATGTATAACAAATACATTTAAAAGGATAATGGGTGGTTTCCAAAAGTTATTCCACAAGAGTGATCATAAGATAGCCCATTGACTCTCCTGCCAACTTTAAGTCAAGAACCAAAGTCCGTAGATCACCACTATCACCAAGCACCGGCCCAATCGCTTCACCCCCCATCAAACACTCAACAAATCAAATGCTGGTAATACTGATATGGTTCAGAAACAAATCAATAACCTACGGTTCACCGATCTTCTCACTTTCCTTTGGTCGATCACAACAAGCCCACCAATAGGGTTTGGGATTTCGAGCCCCTCACGAATCAACAGTCGACACCGAATGACTTTCATCAACAAAAGTCACAAATGAATCAAATTAATGGATATCACTCAAACGCACCTTCACAATCAAATATAGGCTAAATCAACGGATTCAAACATCAAAGTACAAAATTTCACCGAAGAGATTGAGTGATAGTACGCACTGCCTCGAACACATTAAGTGGGCTCGCGAACTGGCAAGAGAACGGATCATCACATAATTCAAGTATTCAAGTATTTAACTAATCAAATTAGTCAAGTAAACAAGTCATGGAACACTCAACATCCTTCAAAATTATTCCACTGTAAGAGCAAATTTTACTTGGAAATAGTGATAAATCATTTCCTTATAAATACTAGTAAATCATTTCAACAAATCATTCCTTTGCAAACAATAGCAAAATTTTTCATCTGAAAAGGAATTGGAACACTCACCAAATCAAGCAAAGTATCTTCAAATGCTCACACCCAAATATCCTTTATTTTCTCCTTCCAAATCTAATAGTGAATGAAATGAAAAGCATCTGATTCGTCACCCCATTATGAAAACCAAATGCATATGCTAGTTGTTCTTTAGCTTGATAGAAATACAACTTGATGCAAAACCACAAAATAACCATTCCAAATTATAAAGGTGATCAAATGGAAATCTTATCAACATATTAGAATCATAAATGAGTGGGTCGGACATGGCGAAATGCACAAGAGTCAAAAGGAATGAGAAAAGCATTGTGAAAGTGAAACCAACAATGGACGTTCAAGAGTTTTCGTAATTTGATCATAACGCAGCTACACTTATCAGATTGGAGTGTAATTTATAGAGTCAAGCTAAGACATAGACCTACAACTTTGTGAAGAAGTCAGACATCGAATCTGCTTAATCGTCAAAATGGCAATCCCTAGACACAAAGAACCGCTGCCATGAGGCTGGTCGACAGCCTTGGGAATGGTCATAACTCCTGTAGAAAAATCAAATCTAAGTCTTCAGCGCTTTAAAACTAAATTCATAGAGATTTCCAAATGTATAAGATCAGCCTCTAATTCATTTTCTACATCAATAGTAACCTCGGAAGTTCTACCATCATTCCCATTTACCCATAAATTTTCCAGTTTTGATGCAACTTCTTCTATTAACCCTTTAAAGTTAATTCCATCACTTAACAAGGTGTTTAACATGCTAAACAGCAATTACTTCCATCATCCAAGCATTACAAATCAACAAACATTTCATCAAACACTTGGTAGCCTACAATGAAAACCTAAGTTCTAGTTATCAAACACAAGAAACCCTTCCATGATTTTTTCCTCCAAACACCCACAAGCACCTTTAATCTCATCTAACTAGCATCCCTTGAATTTGAAGCTCATTAAAGCATAGATGTTGAGGGTTACCTTGCAAGTAGAGAGAGAAATTTCACCCAAGAGTTTCTTGCAAACCAAGCTTGATGCCCAAGTAGTAATCTAAACTAGGGTTTCACTTGAAGATGTTTTTTCCTCACTTATAAATGGCTAACCTGCTTAGGGTTTTAGGATTTTCTCCTTCATGTGGTCAAGCCAAGAGAGAAGAGTGGAGTGGTAGTTTAAATTTTTTAAAGATGAGAGATTAAATAAGTCTTAAGTCAAGGCTTTGTTGATTGTTGACAAGTGTCATCTCTTGGCCAAAAATAGATAATATCTTTGCAAATTGCCATCAAATCCCTTAATGTAAAATGTGATCCACTTAATACCATATAAGTTTATGTATTTACATGAAATATAAAATACAATTCCAAATTAATTTCAACAATACATACAAAATAGAGTACTTAAGGAAAATAATGCACTTAATAAAATTGTATGCCACCAAAGGAAATGATATGCACTTAAATAGATAAAATCCAAGTAATTCATGAAAAATTTAGGTTTTCACAAGAAATATAAACAACTTAAGAAATTTTGGTGTATAAACAAGAAATTGGTCCCTGGCCAGAACAGTTCCAACTCATACAAATCTAATGGAACAAAACTTTTATCGTGATTTCCAAACTCATAAAGTTCCAAATGTAAGCGATTTAAATGAATTCAACCCATTGCAGCAACTCAGGTTATGATTGGTAACCCATAATTCCAACCCAACATCGTATCGAAGCAACAAAATGGAATTGTCATCTGTTTAATTGCTTTACGGAAGATATAAGAGTAGATTTTGTTTATCATGTGCCTGCTTATGAACAAATTCAAACTGGAGGAAATTGCCGTAGAAAATTTTTACTCTTTATAATGCCTTTATTCCTTCGTCAATCACTCTTCTACTATTTTTTAACTGAAAATCAGCCCGAACCAAGCCCCGTTCACGGTCTACAAAGAATCGGCATCTGCTACATCATTCATGAAGTCTTCTTCCCTAGACTCCCACTAGGTTCAAACCTTCCGTCCGTCCCACCGACCTCCCAACCTTCTTCTTCCACTTCTGATCCCATTCTCACTCTCCTTAGAAACAAAACAAAGGCACATTCTTTTTGAGGAAGTGAGCCGAGCAGAACCGAACAAAGAGAGGTATCAAAAGCTCTCAAGGAGGAGTTCCTTCCCTCTCAAGGTCAAGAGGCCACCGAGAAATGGAAGAACCGGGAGGAAACTCAAGTTGGAACATGAAATGGACAAGCACAAGATCCAACTAATCAAGTAATGAGAACATAGCACAAGATCAACAAATTGTCAATGATTGAAATGGGTACCTCTCAAAGTGTACCACTACCAAGACCCCTGCCATCCAATTTACATACTCCACCTCAAGAAATGGATACCTATTACAGAGGGAGGAAAGTTCAGAGGGTTATTGTCTGGTTCGCAGGCCGTGGGCTCATCTCCCCGATTTTTAATTTTCAGGCATCTTTAGGCATTTCGGGCTCATCTCATCTCTAGACATGTTTAGGCTGGTACATCATTTTGCTCGTGATTGGGCCTCTCGTCTTGGTTGGCCCTACTGCTATTGTACCCATCTAAAACTTTATGGATGCTCCTTTATTCATGTTATCTCATCTCTCTATCTTATTGGTTAATGCTTCTTTATTGTTTCTCATTTTGAAACTGTGCCTTGGTTGTCTTTTAACCTTCTTTTTGATCGAAAAAGGGAGGAAAATGATTGAATGATGGCATATGATTGCTGATGGTTATATAGGTAGTTGTAAATGAAATGAATTGGTTAAGTGATTGAAAGTTTTGTGAATGGTTGTGAAAATGGATTTCACTGATTTGGCAGGATTGATTAAAGTTCAAAACTGGTGCTCGATGCGAAGGGGAGTCTGCGCTTCCATGAATATTTAAATTGGGGTATACGTGAGTATTTCGCTTCAAAGTTATGTTTTCTCCATTCTATTCAATCATCAAGTGGTTTGTCATCATCAAAAAGGAGATTGTTGGCTATTTTGATAATTAACAAACCACTACGATGATTTACTAACTCCTTTTAAGTCTGAGTGTAGCAAAACAGATTTAATCTCAAAATTCCAACAAGAACCATTTACGATGTCGCTGGATCGCAGAGGTTCTGACGTCCGACAGATGCAACAAAGAAAGAGAGGCAATCGGTTCCGCCGGATCTATTGCCGACGTCTGGCCTTTATGACAAAGTTTGGACAATGCTGGACGGTCATCCAAGTTTCAACATCCACGTCGAAGATGGACACATGAGCGCCTCTGCTTCTCATTTTCTGGACGTCCGCCTACAATACGTGAACTCAACAAACCGCCGAACAATGGACGAGATTTGAGAAAGTAAGGTTTGACACCGACACACCTAATGGCTGCATTTAATTCAGAACCGCTGGAGCAGTTGGCTAAATTTGCACCCCTATAAATACCATAAAGGTTGAGATGTTAAAACTTTTGCAACCATTATTTACAGTCTCAAGAGCAATTTAGAGAGAAATTTTTCTTCCTCTTCTTATTGTAGTGTAGTGTGCAAACAAGCATTGCTTTTCAATTGTGAAAGTAAGGCTCAAGTGTGGAGCAATTGTGAGGGTTAGCAAGGCTATGTAAAACTTGATCATTGATGCAAGCAAGTGATGATCCTTCCATGCCAACTTGTGTAATTTTTTCAAATTGAAGTACCAATTGAAATTGAGGTATTGGACTCGCCATGCAAACTTGGCAGTCCATTTGGATTTCTTACTTGTTTTACAATTTTACTTGTGATTATTTACTGGTGTGATCCTCATATCTTGTCTGAAAAGCTTGTATCACCAAGGAAACTTGATCATCTCTAATTGTGTGAATTTATCACTCATCAAGTTTTTACCTTCCATCAACCTAATTCACCCTCTTGTTGCTTTGGGACCCAAGGTCCAAGATCTGGTTTCTGCATCCCGGGCATCGCATTGATTGAGAGGAGGAGGTAGGAGTCGGAGAGCATGGCCTGAGGAGTCGTGAGGATTCGGCGAGTGAGGAACCCTAGAAAAGTGAGCCATCCTGAGTAGACCGGAGGTGAGGAGCCATTCAAGGACCCGTCTGAAGGGTTCGGCTGTGAACTAGGTTAGAATTTCTGATTTTGAATGTTTTGTAAATGGATTAGTTGGAATGAAACTTGTAAGGACTATGACTATGACTATATGACTATTTGTACTCTATAGCACTTGTGTACTATATTTTGTAATGCCCCATGACTTGTTGGTTATTTGTGAACTTTGAAATGTTAAATGTATGTTAGTTATTGTATCTCAAATGCTCTTCATATTGACTTTTGTTTTTAAGTTTTCTCTCATTTCTATTTCTGCATTTAGACATAACTAAGACAACGGATGTCAAAATCGGAGATGTGGGTCGAGGGCTGGCGATAGCCCCAACCTCCACGAGTGTTCACTCTTCTAAGGTTGAGTTCGAGAGGACCGGCTGTAGTGCGAGGATCGTGGCTATGGCTATCAATAGGATGATTCCGACATACTTGAATACCTTCGACAATCAAGGCCTGACACAGCAATCAATCTGCGACCCCATGGGGATGATAGGTTTTGGAGTACGCTTCAAGTTCTCGCCACCTAAGTTCTTAGGAGGGGCTAACCCCGAAGTTGCAGAAAATTGGTTGGAAAGAATGTCTGATATTTTCACCACTCTGAATTACTTCGAGGAGAGGCGAGTGAGTTTTGCCACTTTTTAATTCGAGAGTACGGCCAGATCTTGGTGGAATGTAATTCGAAGCCATGGGAGCGGTGAACAAACCCTTGACTTGGGTGAACCGGTGAGAGATTTGATGAGAAGCTTCGCCTCCAATGATCCGTGTAAAGGAGGATGATTTTATTAGATTGAAACAGAATCTCCGAAAGTGTACCACTATGAGAATCAAATTTAACAAACTTTCAAAGTTTGTGCCCGAACTAGTGGCCACCAACGAAAGAATCGCATTTGTGCAAGGACTTAATGTTGAGATCCAAGAGGCATTGGCTATGGCCCAAATCAATACCTGCCCGCGGTTTTGAAAGCCGAGAGTCGAGTGTTAGTAGCAAAGTAAGAAGGCTTTTCATGCTAGGGAAGCAGGAACCGAAAGTAGTAAATCGCCCGATAGAAATATGCCAACCCTAAGCTGAGAAGCCGGGCACCCGGCGAGGACCACCGAGCATTAAGAGGTTCGGAAGCTTCGGAATATGGTCGGCCTCTAATACCTTGGCGAGGTCTCGCTCTGTTGATGCTGCTAAAGTGGGATATGGATATTGTGGCAAACCAAACCACAGTGACCATTGTTGGAAGAAAGTTGGAAAATATTTGAGATGCGGAGCACCAACATCGATCGCCAACCCGGCTCGATGTCTCGCCGCGGAAGGTGGTGGAACACAACAATCTACTAGGCTGACGCCCGATAGCTGGTTACGGGGATAATCGCCTCGAGTGCTCCATTGTGGTTTATATTTATGGAACGCACCGATCCCTCGATCCCAATGGTTAAAGGTATGATTCCCAGAACGGACAGTTAAGGTTCTAATTGATCCCGGTGCAACACACTCGTTTGTTAACCCTACATTTATAAAAGGCATAGATGTTAAGTTTGAGAGACTACCATATGACTTGGAGGTTAGGACGCCTACTGGGGATCAGAGTTTGTTATCTAACTCGATTTATAAGAATTGTGATATTTGGATTGGAGAGCAGAAATTGTTAGCCAATCTTATGTGCTTGGCGATAAAAGGTTATGATGTTATATTAGGAATGGATTGACTAACCCGATATCATGCTCAACTTGACTGTAAGACGAAGATAGTGGAATTACACATGCCAAGTGAGTCGACTTTAAGGTTAGATGTAAGGGATAGACTGGCATCTTTAACTCTTATTTCAGGGATTCAATTTAGGAAACTGCCGAGTAAGGGAGCTAAAGGATTTTTAGCCTTTCTGATTAATACTCTGGGAGAAAATGTGAAATTGAAAGACGTGCCTGTTGTCAGAGAATTTCCCAATGTTTTCCTAAGGAATTAGAATCTTTGCCACCTGAAAGGAAGATAGTTTTTAAAATTGATTTGGCTCCAGGGACTGCACCTATTTCTAAGACGCCTTATCTGATGGCGCTAGCAAAATTGAAAGAATTAAAAATCAATTGCAGGATTTGTTGAAGCGCGGTTTTATTAAAGAAAGTGATTCACCGTGGGGTGTGCCGGTGTTGTTTGTCAAGAAGAAGGACGGAAGTCTAAGACTGTGCATTGATTATCGAGATTTAAATGACATCACTATTAAGAATAAATATCTTCTGCCTCTCATAGATGAACTTTTCGATCAACTGTAGGTAGCTATAGTATATTCTAAACTAGATCCTCAGACAGCGCTATTGTCAATTGAGGATTCGAGAGGAGGATATACCTAAGACAGCCTTTAACTTAAGATATGGGTATTTTGAGTTTGCAGTGATGCCCTTTGGCTTGACCAATGCACCTGCAGCATTCATGGATCTGATGCATCAAATCTTTAAGCCATATCTAGATCAATTTGTGATGATGTTTATCGATGACATTCTGGTGTACTTTAAAACCCGAAAGGACCATGAACAGTATTTGAGGATAGTGTTACAAATTTTAGAGCAGTACCAGTATGCTAAATTATAGTGTAATTCGATAAAGGAAGACATTCTGGGTCATATAATCTCTAAGGATGGAATTAATGTAGATCCAACTAAGGTGGAAGCAATGTTAAAATGGAAGCAGCCTGAGATTCCAACGGAAGTGCGAAGTTTCTTGGGATTAGCTAGATACTACCGACGTTTTATTAAGAATTTCTCCAAAATAGCGGGACCCATGACCGAGTTGACTAAGAAGTATAGCAAGTTTATATAGGACGTTAAGTGAAAGTTTTCGTAGAATTGAAAAATGATGAAGGAGGTCTCGTGTTAGCAATCTACCTAATGGGAAAGATGGATGTGGTCTTCATATGTTTCAATGAGGGACTGGCTTGTTTTAATGTAGAATGAAGGGTGATAGCGCATTGCCTCGTAAGTTAAAACCCCGCCATGTATCGTCCATCCATGATTTGGAGTTAGCTGCGGTTGTATTTGCATTGCATAAGTGGAGGCATTACTTACATGGGCTAACATTTGGGTCTTTACCAATCATAAAAGCCTTAAATATTTATTTTTCTAGAAGGAGTTAAATTTGAGACAGCGAGGGTAGAGTTTTTGGAAAACTGTGATTGTAAGATTAGTTACCACCGTGGAAAGGCCAACGTAGTAGCTGATGCTTTGAGCTGTAGGATCCAAATAGCAGGATTAATGGTGAAAGAGTGGCACATGTTAGAGGAGATTAGTGTCTGGAATCCACGTCTGCAGCCTAAGAAAGTTGTTTTAGGAAATATTGTATTGAGGTCTTCTCTGCTTGATAGGATTAAAGAACTACAAAAGAAGGATCCAGAAGTGCTGAAGTGGTTAGAGAAAGTGCAAAAAAAAAAAACTTCAGATTTTAATGTTGGAGTCAATACTTAACTCTTGTAGAGTTTGCCTACAATAACAGTTTTCATTCGTTGATACCAATGGCTCCATACGAAGCTCTTTATGGTCGTGAGTGTCAATCGCCAATTTATTGGGATGAAATAGGAGAGAGAAAGGTGTTAGATCCGACAGTAATTCCTTGGATGGAAGAAACTTGAGAAAAGGTCAAACCGACATAGGGCAGATCTTAACCTGCCAAAGTCGCCTAAAAGTTATGCAGACAATAGAAGGAAAGACTTGGAATTTGAGGTTAGAGATCAAGTGTTCCTTAGGATTACATCTCTTAAAGCAAGTTTGATGGCGGGAAGAGGAAAGAAGTTGCAGCCAAGAATTGTGGGTCCGTATACTATCCTTCAACGAATTGGGAGTGTAGCCTATAAGTTGGATTTGCTGCAGACATCTCTTAAAGCAAGTTTGATGGCGGGAAGAGGAAAGAAGTTGCAGCCGAGATTTGTGGGTTCGTATACTATCCTTCAACGAATTGGGAGTGTAGCCTATAAGTTGGATTTGCTGCAGAGCCTGTCTCGTATCCATAACTTATTTCATGTGTCATTCCTTAAGAAGTACCACCTAGATCCATCGCACATACTTCAACCTGAGGACATAGAAATTGATGAGTCCCTAACCTATAAGGAGAAGCCTGTGAAACTCCTAGAACAAAAAATGAAAGAATTGAGGAATAAGCAAATCCCTTTAGTGAAGGTCTTGTGGATGAACCATGGTGTCGAGGAAGTAACTTGGGAGTTAGAAGATGAAGTCCGGAGGAAATACCCAGAATTATTCCATAGTTCAGGTATGAATTTCGAGAACGAAATTCTTTTAAGAAGGGGAGATTGTGAGGCCTCGTACGATTTTAATTTAATTTATAAATTGCAAAAATTCCATATTTTCAAAAAATTATTTTATTATTTTAGTTTGAATTATTTGATTTTCATATATCAATTGTGTCGACACAAAAAGTTTTAAAATATATTGTACACGTTTAAATTATGTCCTTGATTAAATTATTTGAATGCTTAAATTTCGCACTTGGGTTTAGGGTCGACCACTAGATATAAGTTTTGAATATTAAAATATGTATTCGGGGTATATAAATGAGAGAAATCGGGATCATAGTGTCGCGTCGCGTGATTCGAACCCGACGCGACAAAAAGAGGCTTTATGTCAAATTGAGTGACATTTCTCTTTTCTTCCAATTTCCCAACAAAAGCCCCAAAAGTAAAATGAACTACTCATTCCCTTCTTCTTCTTCTTCTTTGGCCGATTCTCTCTCCCCTCTTTTCCCTTCATTCTATCTTCAAAAAACAACACTAAACCACCATTGAAGCAACCAAGAAGCTTGAGGATTTTGCTAGTTTTTCTTGGTGAAGCTTCGGACCACCTTGGAGAGAGGGCAGCCGGTTGTGGAGCTTGAAGATTGAGGGTTGTGTGAGCTATTTCTTCCACCATTAACTAAGCTTCTTGTTTGAGTTGAGGCAAGCTTGCTAGACACCAAAGATCTTGTTCATTTGTTTCATTTTCTTGGCTAAGAGAGCTTGTAGCTCTTTGTGATGAATTTTGTTATTGTTGGATGAAAGTGGACTCTATGAAATTCCATCATGTATGAATTTGGGGCTGTTGATGATCTAAAATGTGTGTGTGAGGTTTTTTATGTGGAGTTTTGTTGGTAAAAATGAAAGAGGGAAAAACAAGAGAGGAGCCGAGAGAGAGAGAGAGAGCTTTCGGGCTGGTTTCTTGCAGCTTTCTTTCTTCAATTTTTAGCTCAATGATTTCATGTCTCACTTGTTGATTTTGATGCTCACTTGATGGCCTAAGGTTGGTAGAAATTTCATGTAAAAAACTTCGTTTGATGTTGCAAAATGGATGAGAAAGAAAGCTTAAAAATCTGAAAATTTTAAGCCTAGACTGCCGGTTTTATTTTGGGTTATTTTGCCTTGTTTTAGCTCCACTATTTTCTTGGTTTTCTTGTGGTTTTTTACTGCTAAAATGATGGCCTAGATGAGGGCTAAAACCCCTTGCAAAAATTGAGTATTTTGGTGTAGTAAAAGTTTGGCAAAAGCTTGTGAAAAGTGAAGAACAAAACCTGGAAATTTTGCTGTGATGCTACCAGTCCACTTTGCTATTTTTCTAGCTCATTTTGGACAACTATTTTCATGGATTTCTTCGTTGTTTTGGAAGCCTAAATGTTGCACTATGTGGGGGTAAAATGCTTTGCAAATGTGAGATCATTTGGTGTGTCAAAAGCACTTGAACGTTGGGTACCTCTTTATACTTGCCGAACGGTTGCCCTGTTTTTGAAGCATTTTGATTTAAAGTTTTGCTACCATTTTACTTCCATTTGTTAAAGGAATGATGCTAGAGTTTTTGTATCAAAATTTGAGTGATTTGGTTGAACAAAATCAAAGACAGAAAACCTGGCAGCTTAGTTCCAAGATTTTGCGCAAACTTTGGCCATCTAAAAAGTTGCCTTCCCGTGTAAATTTTTGGCCCAATTTTGGTACACACTTAGTTCATCTAGTGAGGTTTGAGTGTACAAAATTTGGTGATTTTTTAGTGGCATTTCAATGCCCAAATATTGTTTCAAAACTAGCTTTTCAAATCTGGAAATCTGGCCATTAGTCATTGTGACCCCTGTACTTCTATTGGCTGTAATTCCTTGCTCGGGAGTCAAAATCGAGCACCGTCAGTGGTGTTTGAAACTAGACTAACGGTATAAGGCTCGTGCGCTAGTTCTTCCCCTATCAATATCAGAATATTCACGAAGATGGCTGATCTCACAGCCTAATTTCTTTTTTCTATTTTCTGCTAGATCTTCTAGTTTATCCTAGCCCATCTTACTCAACGAATTTCTGAGCGAAGTCTTCTAGTGATTTTTAGAGTATTGAGTCTAGTTTCCATAGCTTTAAGTCTTGTCCAATTTTGACGTATATTGAGTGAGTTATGACCTGAGAAAGAGATTGTGGTTGAGTGACTTTGGTGAACTTGGATAGTTAGGTTAAATTTTAAGTTTTAGCCGCTTAGATTGAGTGTGATAGTTTCGTTTTGGCTCAGGTGACCAAGAGGTTGCTGAAGTTGACTTGACTGCTGAGGTTTAATCATTTTGTTTACGTGCTTGACTGATTGCATAGTGAGTGTTCAAGTGCTTGTTTATTTCCGCTTTACTGTCTGTAATTGAATTGAAAAGCATGCTAGTATGCCTCGATGAGCATGTACTTTACCGCGCTCACCTTATTTGATTTGCTTCTATATGAGTTCAACTGCTTGAATTGCTAATTGTTTGACTGCTTGAACTGTCTGTTCTGCTTATAACTGTGGGGACACCCAAACCCCATTGGGAATCCTTTCACCTTGTCTAGAATAAGGGCTAGGGCAGGGGATAGGTGAACCATAGGTTATTCCTATTTAATTGCGTTGGTTGGAATGAGTCCGCATACTCATAGTGGGTTGCCAATCACTATTTAAAATTTTGGACTTCGAGCCCGGTCAAGGGGGTGTAAGAAGATGGGAGAGGAATAAAGTGGTGAATATGGACTATGAGAGTGAGTGGTCGACGGAGTGTCGACGTGTGACCTGAAATTGATGCTTGTGAAGAAAAAAAAAAGGGGGTAATTGCAGAAATTACGGAAATGTGGAGCTGGCCAACTGTATCCTTCGAATTGTGCTATTTAAACGTTTTACTGCTAAATTGACTGTTCTGCTTTCTTTACTATTTTATTTACTTATCTGTCTGCTTTATCTTGCCTGTGCATGTTTTTCTTGATCTCACTGGACTTTACTCATCTCATAAGTTTTGTTTTCCTTAATAGGTTTTAAAGTGGGGTTCGTGACTTGAGGAGAATAGTTTCTTTTGTATGATTTCCATACTTTTGTATAAGATTGATATTAATTGTGAATTTGATGGTTTATTGTACTTGAAGTTAATATTATTGTAATTTTGATAAAGTTATCGAGGTTGTACTCTTGTAGGTTAGCTAGTAATTTTATTAGATTTCGATAGCGTTTTAAGAATGAATGCTGTATTTATAAATGGATTTTGTAGCGAGCCCTGACGAGAGTTGGGCAGGCGCCTTGACGAGAGTTGGGCAGGCGCCCTGCCGATACCCTTAGGTTCGCCCTTGAAAGAAGTGGGGGCATCACAGTAAATAATTAATTATTTTCTTTTGAGAGTTAATCTTCAGTGTGTACTGTGTACACCATCATAATTAGATGAATTATGCATATGCAAAATTTGAATTTGAAATTCAAAATCAGATTAGGTATCATGCATCTAATGATGACAGTGTATATACGGTCAATGTATATAAGATTAATTCTCTTTTTAATTTTGGTCTCATTTTTTCTTGGATCACATTAAAGGATTTTTGAAAATAAGGCTATTCAAATGTTAAATTCCATTCTTGTGAAATTATAGGGCCCTTTTTGTAATTTGGGCAAATATCAAAGTCGATAAATCTAGTTTTTTGAGAGGGCAATTTTGTCATCTTATTACTTCCATTAATTGGGTTTGGACACCTTTACTCATATATAAGTAACTGTAATTTGGTCGAATGACAAGGTCCATTTAGTAATTTAGTCAAACATCAAGGGAGGTAAATATTATTAACCCTTATCTTTAACGTGCCTATCCCAGTACTATATTTCGCCCAGAGCTTCAACAATTGAGTAATTAAACGGGAAAAAAAAATGGTGGCCAAATCGCTAAGATATGGATAGTTATTGTTAAATTAAGGGACTTCTTTTTCTTTACATTATTAAACTTTTCCTTCTTTACTGTGGTAATCATACCTCATAAATAGTCACATATCTGTAATTTAAAATGACAACTTGAAGAAGAACGTACAAAGGAAAACTGCATTATCGGTTAACCAAATCTGGAACACTTAAACTTCTTTCTTTAGCTATACAAGAAACAACACTTAAAATTGAACTCTTTTCGATCCAGCCTGGTTAAGGGTTCGGATCTACGCAGCTTTTGACTCTTGCAATTTCCACCTTACTCAAAATTCCCAAAGTTTAATTCTTTAAAGGAGCCTTTGTGCATCACAATCTTCATATACTTTGCTTTGTTGAAAAGCAACGAGGACACGGCAAGGCAGCCTTCATTTTCTATGTGGACAGTCTATAAAAAAGCAAGAATTACTTGCGATGTCTCCCAAAAGGCATTCTTTTCGTCACATTCCAATACGCCAAATACGTGCAAGATTGCTTCTATCTACATATGCAAACAAGTTTTGTATATAGTTTTTCATCCAATAAGCAAAAGATTAAGAGACAATTTTAGGTACAAATCTACCATTTCAAATTTCGAGACTTCAAGGAAAATATGTCATTGAGTCCTCCAGGTGGAAGAGACGATGCTAGGAGAAATTATCAATTATACTGGTGTTACCAGTGTCATCGAACTGTCAGGGTTGCCTCCGGTGATCCATCCGAAATCGTCTGTCCTCGATGTTTTGGCCAATTTCTTGTTGAAATTGACATGGAAAGGGCCAGGCCTGTCCTTGATTTCACTGAATTTGATCCCTCCCCAGAAGCTCGATTGCTCGAAGCACTCTCATTAATGTTCAATCCTCCAGTCGGACCCCAAAATCTTCGATCCCAGGAGAGAGAGAACAGGTTCCCAGATGGAGAACTTGTTCATATTCCAAGACAGAGAGATCGTGGTAATCGAGGCTGGCGTTGGCTGAGAAGGCGTGGTGGGGTATTGCTTGATAATGAGAATGATAACTGGGGACCTGAGAGTGGCATCCTTGCCCGGCCTCGAACCTGGATTATTCTTAGGCCGGCAGGGCCTTTCCCAACTAGACAGGATCCTGGTGAAGAAGCTGGATTATTCCCCCCAGGAATTCATCCAAGAAACTATTTCATCGGTCCAGGATTGCAACAACTGATTGAACAACTGACTCAAAATGATCGCCCTGGACCTCCACCACTGCCTGATTCAGCTATTGATTCGATTCCAACGGTAAAACTAACATCATCCCATTTGATCAATGAGTCAGAATGCCCTGTTTGCAAGGAGAAGTTCTACATTGGTGATGAAGCCAGAGAGCTGCCCTGCAACCATATTTACCATTCTGACTGCATTGTACCTTGGTTAAGGCTTCATAATTCTTGTCCAGTTTGCCGCCATGAGCTGCCTGTGCCGAGTGATCAAAGCAGAGTTGCAGAAAACGATCATGACTCTGAGTCTCACGACTCTCCTGATCGTGCAGGAAGCAGCATGAGCCAACGGTGCCTGAGGTTGAGGCAGCAGTTGGCGTCAATTTGGCCCTCCCGATCAAGATATCGACATGTCCATCCACAAAACGATGAAAGTAGCTCATCACAAGGAGGTCAGCTTTGAACAGTTATGCTTTATCTTCAAGCCATGCATGTTTAGATTTCATTGTTATCTAAAGACGTCATCATTGAACCACTTGGCAAAGAAGACAAGAAATGCAAATACCTTCTTTCACAGTAGCCTATACTGGCCATGGAATCTCTTCGTTTGTGAATGGGACAAGTAAAAAAGTCGAGCTTGACCAATAGATGCAGGCAATTGGTTCAACAAATAATTGCACACATTTAAATCTCTGTGTGTTCATTAACAAAAAAAATAGGAAGTGCACAATCATTCTTAAGTACATGGACATCAATAATTAAAGTATACACTTGAGATTTAAGTTGATATCTAGTTTTTCATCCATTGCTTTTTAACAATTTTCTCTTCTCACTCTATATTTTATGAGCCAATAATTAGTTCTATCCCTAATCCACTTCTCTTAATCTCTCTTTACTTGGACAAGGATTCAGTGCGATTGTGTTTCATGCGGTTCTATTCATTTGTTGTACATGTTCAAGTTTTTGGTGCACAAATATAGTATAATGTTATATTGAATATACGTTAAGTATTTTATTCATGCACACCACTTTTACTCTTTTTTACTTTGAATACAACAATGTAAATGTTATTATATACCAAATAACATAAAAAGTATAACAATCGATAGAATTGTACCAAATTCCAACCGCACTAAATCCTTTCCCCGCTTTCCTACAACTCATTGACTAGATTTCTACAAATCTTTCTCCTGTAGTGATCCTCTACCTTAGCCAAATAAAAGAATGCAAGAGAGTAGAACCTTTAGCAAAATTAAAAGACTGGGACACAAAAAAATTTCATTGAATTCTTTGAACCCTTTTTTGCTTTCTAGGAAGTCCCCTTCTTCACTATTTTAACCAATTGGTAAGTTTAACACATTCACTTCACGAATAATTTTAGTAAAAATTTAAAAATAGAAAATGTGTCTGGCTTACTTTTGTCAACTTTTCTACTGCAATTTGAAGGTTTCTTTAGAGTTCTAGTCCGCTGCTTTAGCCTAATTGCTTTATTACATTTAAAACCCAAATAATTTTGGGTACCTTCGTTTTTGGGCCTGGCTTTAGTATAAGTGTTTGAAAATGGCCTAATAATCATCGGTTAATATATTTGTGCGTGTTTTGATGAAGATTGTTGTCTTCTAAGGTCCAGTTAAGTAATTATAGTGCAAGCCCGGCAGTTGAAGTCCATTTCAAGTACCTGCAACTCGACCATTTTGAAGCCTACTTAATGTCCCCCCAAAATCAAATAAAGCCTAAAACCGATTAAACATTGGTCAATTGGTTAATAATGCTTTTAGCCTTAGAAAAAGTGTTTGATTTTGACCATGATAATAAAAGAAGATTGAAAAATCTATATTCCCATATTCTTACAGTTTGAGTGCATTTTCATGACATTGTCAGGTTTCCTTTTTGGGCAAATTTTGTATGCACTGTTAATCTATACTCGAGTAGGAGTAAATGCATGTCACATAATTCAATTTTAAATTTGAAATTTACTTTTTATATAAATGAAATACATCTACACTTGCTAATATAAAACATCCTCTACACTAATAGTGCATAAAAAGTTAATCATCTCTTTTTGTTGTGAGAGACATCCTCTTATACGAGGGGAAGGTTAGGCCAAAAGTTACTACATGTTTTATTAATTTAGAAATGTCTTGACAGCTGATTCTATCTGCTTGTTTCAGGAGCAGCGCAGTCACGGTGGCACTCTTGCTACATTCTTTAGATGAAATGCCAGTAGATTTGTTATGTTTTTGGTGTTTATCCTGAAACATATACGTTGTTCTTTCTACTCTCACTATTGTTATTGAAATTAATAAAAATAAATAAAAGGAAAGAAACGAAAACTCTGTGAAATCCCTATAAGAATCAATTAATACTATGGTTTACTCGGTATTAAGCAGTATTAATTAATTGACTTGGTTAGGATATTAACATGACGCGAGTGCATGTTGATTTGAGTATTAGTTAATGATTTGTAATTTCTAGTGCAAGTTTATTCTGTTATTAATGCATATTTCTATGATGTAAATCAAATCATACTGCACGATTACCGGTAAGTTAAATTTATTAATGAAATTCACTTTTTATATATAAAAGAAAAAAAAACTTGACTCGAGTAGTGCAAGGTGGCATCCAAAATACATGAAAATGAAATTCTTGCTTTTTCCCCCCTAAGTAGGTGGTTTAAATCTAAAATCTTCTATTTACAATCTCTCCCCCCTTACCACCCGATCCACTCCTCCCTAAAAAAGAATGAAATTCTTTCTTGAAATGCTACATGGGAATATTATTTATCAGTCATTCTAGCCCATATGCCATGTTCTTAAATATTGACATATTCCATTCTAGACACAATCAAGTGACCACTTATTATTCATATGGACATAGAAATATGGCCCGACTCTTTCTTTCCCCTTCTTGTTCTTTTCTGCATGGTCAGAAAAGTATAAATGCATCAACTGCTTTTCAGTTAGTGGCTACACGAGGGACTAGAGCTCCTACATTCATTCCCGTGAATGGATGATAAATTCATAACGTAATATAAAAGAATTCTAGTAACATGGCAGACGTAAGAATTTTGAAAGTTGTAAAGGAAAAAAATAATGATAACTTGAAAAAAAATTAATGGCCACGACTAACAAACAGCGTCTATCACATCCCTATTTTCTAAGTTTAATGTGGTAAACTAACGCAGAAAATAGGAGATTAGATGGTAGAAGAACACAATAATTGCATTTCGAGATGCAGAACTGTATGTAAATTTATCTAATCATGTGATTCGGTAACAATCACTACTTTCCACCTTCAACTATTTATAATCATTGAGACAATTGAATTTTGCATGCTGAAATGGTAATATAAAAAAAAGTCAGCGAGCAATATGATAATTCAACTCCGAGTTTAGGAGAGGCTTAGATTGGGTGATAAGAAGAAAGGGAATGAAAATAAGAGATCTTGAATTTAAAACCTCACACTTATTAAAAAAGAAAAAAAAACTCCGAGTCTGTACCATAGCCCAAAAAAAAATTGAGAGCATAATACTACACAAGATTATTGTCCAACTAAGAGCAAATACAATTGCAAGTTCAACACCAATTCATTAATTAGCGTTGATATTGAGTATTGACCAATTCTTTCAGATTTGATACTATTTCAGCCTTGCAAACAATTAGAAATTGAGTTGTGAAAGACTTTATACTTTCAAGGAATTCATAATACGGTAATCCTAAGATCCTTTGACTCCACGGTTGGAGACATGTTACAGTCGGAGTGGGCAATTACACCCCTGAACTTTAAAAAACTAGAAATTTGACTAGTAAAAGTTTAGAATTTTTTTAGTTTGTCTTATATTTGCATTTCCTTAATTTTTTTTAGAGCACCCTTTACCCTCTATATTGCCTCACTAATTTTTTCTTAAACTCCTTCATTTACTTTTGTCCTATTGAAAATTTAAACATCATCATTGGAGCATAAACAATATGAAGAACGTTTAATTTAGTTACAATGACAGTCAAATTTTATTTTATTTCCATTCTTCGTAGAAATGCATTTGTAAAAGAGATTGCACACCCTAACATCTAGGTCTTGGCTCCACTACTGCATGCTAAGAACTAGGGGTCTCCCTTGAACAGAGACCATTATAAGTATTTGGATTTATCAATACAGCATAATCCTGCATTTACTTTCAGGAAAACTTGCTAAAGTGCCACACCATATTCTTACAATGGCATAATGATTTCTTTAATTAAATTGAAGAAATTTTACCTCCATAATTCAACTTTAATCAGTCAGGCCTTGTCATTCTGCTTGATAGTTAGTACTTCAAGAAAATGACGATTCATAATTATTATATGCAAAAAAAAAAATAAAAAGGAAAGAAGCATCAAATTAGAAATCCTTCCCTTTTCATTCTAACCAAGTAATCCAACCTAATTTAAACGTAGCTTTATCAGCCAAAAATTATTTTCAAAGTTGAGAAGCAAATTGCTTTGTTCTCAAAGTTAGAGAGTAAAAACGAAATTCTCACAGTTTAATAGGCAATTCATACTTTATCGCTTTTTAGCCAAAAACTTTTCTATTTTTTCTGTTTCTTTTTGAGTGCTGTATGTCCAAAACTAGAGATCGAAAAACCTATCTTTCCTCCTTTTTGGTGAGACAAAAGCATATAGAAATAAGTACTTCCAATTTTTTCATGATACTACAAATAAAAAGGGGAGAAACATTTAACTAAATATTTGACATGGAGCTTTGAGAACAGAGCACGTAGCACACGTCACAGAATTTTGTAGTATTATATATAATTAATTCCATATATGAGACATCTAACATGGGAAAAAGAGAGTTTTGCAATTTTCTCTTTTTCTAGTCTACATTCTTTGGTGAATTCACCTCCTAGTAAATTCCAAATTACACTAATAACGAATGAATTTTGGTCATTGTCAGTAATGTCTTCATGAAATAGACTGAAGATCATCCAACGAATGAAAAAAAAAGGAAAAAAAGAGAAAAAAATCCAGCAAATCAATTAATTTCTTGATGAATTTCTCAATTTCTTCTTCAGCAGAAGCTCCACAGATTGATATCACCTTCTTCATAGACATCTTCAATCATCATCATAGGATCAAAGAACACCTCATTAACCATGTCTGTGTACTTTGGTGAATCAAAGGTGTACCATTGGCCAGCAGCAGCAGTCGTAGTCATAGTCATAGGCATAGGCATTACTGTTTCATCCAAAAGATTTGCTGGTGGTAGTGATGCTGATGCAGAAACATCTTCTTCTTCAATGGTATAAGGATGATGATCAGGTGATGACAACGAAGGCGACGGCGATGAGGCTGATTCTGAGGCTGAGTATGATGATGTAGAGGGCTGAGATGGTGAGTCTGGTGATTCAGGGCTGGTTGCACTGGCTGTTGTGGCGCTGGAAACTGTTGCGGCCGCGGCAGCCGCTACCCTTTGGATGGACTTAGGGGACATGATTAGGCTCTCTGGGAAGTGTTGGGAATATGAGGAGATTGGGAAGTTGAGATTGGCTGATGAGCCCTTGAGGCATAAAAGTGCAGCATCATAGGCTCTTGCAGCTGCTTCTGCAGTAGAGTATGAGCCTAACCAGATTCTTGTTTTCTGATTTGGTGCTCTAATCTCTGAAACCCACGATCCCCAGCTTCTCATCCTTACACCCTTGTACTTCTTCTTGCAAGATGACTTGGATTTCGATGACGATGATGATGAAGGGATTGGCTTGGTTGGTTTGGCTGGTTCTGATTGGATCTTGTGCTCAGTCTTCACCATTTTTTTCAAGAATATAATCAAAAGAATAAATGCTAGATTGATCAATGAAGAGTAAGCAAAGGTGGCTCAATGCTAGATTGATTGATCAATGAGAATGAATAGGGAAAAAAAATCAAGAATCAATGAATTTTTGGTGCTTTGTGTGAGTGCAGTTTGCTTTTCTTGGCTGATGTTGCTTTTGTGTTGTGCATCTGAAAAGGGAAATGTGGTGAGGAAGTGATGATGAAGGAGAGGAAGATGCAGAAGTGTATTTATAGAGGGAGGTTTGGTCTTTGAATTGAAGTGTACAGATCCCTTTAGTCAAGAAATAGTAATGTCAACATGCAGGATGTAACATGAAATGGGTGCCAGGTATTTCCCAGTTTTCAATTGAATAGAAAATTTGTTTTTAAGTCTCTTGCCTCAGTTTGAAAATGACTAATTTGTCCTACCTTAGTCATGAGTACTTGAGTAGCAACTAGCAAGTAGTATTGATGTAGTTCTTCTAGGGTAGTCTGAATTGACTGGCTTCAATGCTCTTTCCTCTTGCTTCTTATTTGTTAGTTGTATACGAAAATACAGTTGGGAAACAGGATGTAATCAGAAGGTATTAGTATTAAACTTTTTATCTTCTATCAATACCAATCATTTTCCAAAACAGAAAATCAATAGGTAAAAGTTATTTCTTTGGGCCAAAATCTTGATTGATTATCAGAATGAAGTTTGCACCAATAAAATAGCTTTTACTGTGTTGAACATTGAAAAATCTAATAAGCCTCAACATTAAATAGTCCCCATTAATTACAAACTCACAGTATAGGAGGAGGGTTGGGTGGTAAGATGGGGAGAGGTCATAAATAAGAGGTTTTAAGTTTAAATCTTTTCACTTACTCCCTCCGTTCCACTTTGTTAAGCCTGTTTTCCTTTTTGGTTTGTCCCAAATTGTAGTCCACTTTCCAATTGTAGAATATAGTTAACCTATAATTTCTCTAAAATGCCCTTAATTAATAGAAGTTGTTGTTTAGTACTACCTACTTTATCATTTAATGCAAGCATTAGTCTTTCTTTATCATTTAATGCAAGCATTAGTTATACTATATTTAATTAAGGGTATTTTAGGAAGATATAAATATTTCAACAATATTACCTAACTTTTCTTAATCTGTGTGAAAAACAAACTAAGCCTAACAAAGTGGGACGGAGGGAGTACAATGCAAAAAATTTTTTAAAAAAAATAACAATCTACATATTTATGAAGATTGAAAATAATTGGGAAAAAAGAGATGATTAAAGAAGCACTGATTTTGACCTTTTTTTTGGACATTTTAACAAATTTTTCTAGTTATCCACATAAAGTATTTGAACCCGGAAAAATAGAAATTTTGTGGAAGGAGCATTTCTCCTCCTCTCATTACTTCCGTGTACCAATTGGTAGTCAAATGTGCTTGGAGGGATACAGTTAGGTTTGGAAAGGTCATACAGACATGGTATTTCCAAAGCAGAAAATGACTTCTAAAGCTGTCTGTTTTCCAGTACCTGCACCATGTAGAACTTACCATGATATTTCCAGAACCACTTCAGTAAATTAGTACAAATTCAACAATACCTCGGGTTCATTGATTATTACACATGTTACCATACACCAAGGTATTAATTACACCCGAAATGATAGCCACTTAGGGTTCTATTTTGAATTTTTCTTGCGTTCGTTATTGATTTATCACTCTCTCCATCCCATCTAATACGTTGTGCTCAGGTTTACCTATAGTTTGAGAAAAAAAAAATTTGATTGAAATAAGTTGGAAGGAGTATGAAGTTTGTGCGTAATAGTCTATACTTAATAATCACTTCTAATATTTACATGTATGGACTAAATTCTATAAGATGGTATAGCAATCCCACATTAAGTACAAATCAAAAGAAGGCATGCTTCATTTACCAAAGAACAAATGAAGAAAATGGATAAAATTGTAACTTATAACCATTGGATTAGATAGTGGTCAAAGAAGAGGTATTACAATTCTCTCTACTATTGGGTTTAGAATTCGAAATCTAAACAGTTGAAACTAGGAAGGGTATAGGGAGGTATGGAAGTTTTAAAAATTAAGGGAGAAAAAAAAAAAAGAAAACCTATATGTGCATACTTGGGCACTCTTTGTTGATTCAATTTACCAGATCAGCAATTGGAGTTTCATTGTCAAAATAACACTAATGTTAAGAGTTTTTCACTTACAAAACAAGTCATTACCAAGACAGTGACACCAAAAACATTAAAGAAAGCACTATACGAAATGGACAAGTAAGATTCTAGTTTAGAGTTTTAGATGGGCAACCGAGTCTTTTGGCCACATGGACTCCAATAAAGTTTAGTTTCAAACAACATGTTTTGGTGTTTATCTTTGCCTATCAATCTTGTTTAATACAAATAATTAAAACAACACAATAATGCATCCAAGAGACCCCAGAGAGAGAGAGAGAGACATAGGATTCTGTTCTGAGCAGCTTCGCGGATTTTGCTGGTTAGGGAAAAATTAATTAAGTAAAAGAGATGCTTCTTGTGCAGTTGGGCATATTGCCTTGATTTGGCAGTTTTTGAGATATTTTTTATCGTGTTTCCAAATTGGTGGCCTAAGATAGCTCTAGACATGGAATCTGCCTTATTTATCATAAACAAATGTTCCTTCATACATCTTGTTTTGTGTTAGTTTAATATTGAGTTCAAGAAAAAAAAAATCGGAAACTGAAAAAGAAATGGTGGAATTCACTAAGATTTTTATGCATTAAAATTAAATTTTTATAACTGGTATAAATGTGACTGAAATTACAGATAAAAGAATTTATCACACTTTTTGGTGTTTTCTTAAGGATCATGTCTATAGAACTTTCGATAAATCAGAGACCGAAGATGAATTAACTAGAAAGAGATAAATTAAATTCCATATATCAAGAGTTGCAGGGCAGGCACAGCACACTTTTATTTACATTTTTTGTTCCCTTTTGACCTGAACAGCCTCAGTCCACTTTTGTAAGTTTTATGGGTACAAGAAAATCCAATTCTCAACCTGAAATTCTAGAATAAATACATTCATTATCTTGTATTATTCTTCCAAATTATTGTTTAAAGACTTCACACTGTATCACATGAGAATCAACAGTTTATGTTATCTTAGGTTCAGATATACAGCAAGTTTTATTTCAAAAGAAATGCACTGCATATCCTCAGTGTACTCGAATAACAAGAAAAATAAAAATAGTTTTACCAATATTACAAATAAAAAATGAAGAATAAGAAGTAAGTATAAAAAAGCCAAGGAGGTCTTAGTCCATTGATGGTTCCAAAATTTTCCTAAGCTCACAAACATGAGGTTTAGCAACGAAAAATTAAATGTCTTGGATTTTGATTCTCCTAGAATTTGATTCTCCTATCTCTTCCAACTTCTTAAATCCCGATCCTTTCCTACTAAAGAAAATAATAATAGTAATAATAATAATAATAATAACAGAAAACCGAGTACGCGCAAGGATCAGGGTGCCAAAGTAATAAGATTGGCTTTACAAACAAAACAGCTAATGCTTCTCTGTCTCGCAGCTTCAGAAAAACGCGTAAAAGACCTCATTCATGCATGGCCCTCTATTTCCTTATCCGAAAACCTTTCTTTCTTTTCCCTTTCGCTGTCAAAAAACACAAACAAACTGAGGATTAATTAAACTATAGAGTTATATGTATCAGAACCGTATCATTCATGGGATTGGGAGGGACAATGAAAGCTTACTTAGGCTTACGTTTGGAGGGCTTGACTTTTTTGAAGATGGGATTTTCTTTAAGATTTTCTTTTTTTGAGTCATCCTAGATGATTCTCATGTGATAGTACAACTACTTTTTACTCCTTTGGAGAATCCAGTAGTCCAGCACCCCGGATAAATTGCTATAATAGTCAATCAACTTTTCTATATTAAGGTTTACCAGTCATAGGTTTTGGATTCAAATTTCTTTATCCTCTCTTTGCTTCGTAAGTTTCACTCCTTTTATTTTTCAAAAAATACTTTTTAACAAATCTTGAATTTTGTTATTCTATTTATGTATTAATTTTCTATATATTGATAGTATATATATCATCATCATTAGATGGATAACATTCATCTAAATTAAAAACTAAAATTCAAATTTTATTTATGTATCACATATCTAGTTATGATAATGTATATAATGTCAGTGTGTAAAAGATTAACTCTTTATTTAGTTGGATAACTTACTTCTAAAATATATGTATTTAGAGTGGGATTTACAAAATAAATTTGAGATAATGAGTTCTCAATTTGGAGGAGCTTGGAATTAATTTATTGTAGAGATACTTTGCTTTTAAATTGCATTTGGAGCAATTAATTTTGTATAATGGTAAATTTTTAATCTTTAACATCTTAGATTTTACTTTGGCAACATTCCAGCATGTTAGAAACTATGAACTACCTAGAAGCTACCTAAGCAAGATTTCCATGACCAAATTTACAGCTGTAACCTATAAATGCAATAATTTGTGGGTCAGCTTGTATTGTTGGTAAGTTACAATTTGTTAATATTGGTTATACAACTATGGGCTTTTTTCTTTTGTTTTTTTTTTTGTTAAGTGGAAAGTCTTGAAACAGAACCTTCTAGTTACAATACCTTCCCCCAAACAATTATGAATTTGTTATAATGTTATTATGAAAAAGAAAAAAAATAGTAAGCTTATAAATCCCATTTGAGAATTTTGTAAGACACAGTAATTTTAGTTAAATTTTTTCTATTCTGTATCCCTTAAAGTAAATGATAAGCATACAAAATATAAGGGATGGATTCATTTCAAATTTTAAACATTACCAACTACACCCTCAATTTAGAAAACTCTAGCAAAAAAATTTTAGTTAATAGAAGTCGCATGTAGAATAGAGTTTAACAGAAATATTCACTCTATAAGTTGATGAATATTTTACTTCAAAAGAATAGACAAGCTGGATACAATTTTTAAAATCTTTTTAAAAAATCTAATTTAAATTTGTTAATTATAGGTTTATCACCACAGCCATTTTGACAGGCCCAGGACAAAACGTATTTATTTCCCCACGTCCTGGTGGGCCACGCTTTCATACTTGAAGCGTTCAAACCAGCAGGTTACGCTTACAGTATCACACTTTCTAAAGTCGTACTTTACAGACAGCCGTGGAAAGGCAACGCCACACGAGGAAGGGAATAAGACACATCACAAGTCCCCGAGAGGAGTACGATTCCAGTATACATATTCAGGAGTGGGAAAAGAAGCAAAGGAATTAAGTATTTTTATTTCTTTAACGCTAATCTGGATTAATTTAAAATTAATGGTAAAAATCCCATCTAAGAAGTATAATAAGCTAATA
The DNA here is from genome assembly GCA_013103745.1 of Gardenia jasminoides. NCBI lineage: Eukaryota > Viridiplantae > Streptophyta > Magnoliopsida > Gentianales > Rubiaceae > Gardenia > Gardenia jasminoides. The sequence continues at coordinate 12,204,944 of CM023102.1, read as the reverse complement.
ATCCTAGTTTGAGAGAAAAAAAACCAGCGTTTACTTGAATATGTAATAAATGAAAATGCCGTTTATTCCTACTATGAAAATAGGCAATGGGGTGTCAAAAAATCAAAGTTGTCCAAACGCATTAGGAAAACAAATTTCTTGTTTTATCGGTTGGTTAGTATTTTAGCCTAAATTTTGAAAAAGAAATGTGGAGAGAATAAACGGGCATTAGTTTTTCTTTTCTGGGTTTTAGGTTGCCATCCTATGAAGGCACTTGTAGTGGATTACTCAACATTGCTTTTCAAGGCACAAAAGTAAGAATTAATCCAAAAAAATGCTAGATAAAAAGAAAGAGCATATTACAGATCAAGACCAATTAAAATTTTTGTAGAAGCCTTTTCCTAGACATATACGTATCTATCCATGTCTATGTTTGTCTATGTATACGTATATACATGGTGTATACCTAAAAGGAGAAGGGCGGCGAGTTAGGTTGACTAAAATTTTTACACAGCAATGCAAAATTTAATACATATAATTCTAGCTGTAACTTATTAAATATTTGACCCCTTAAATGTGCATGTACTAAAGAAATTAACTAAAGTATTATGTTACAGTGTTTCATTAAATAAATGACCCCCCTAGATGTTCATATAATAATTAAGATGATTACCAAATAATTCTTTTACATTGTAACAAAATCCTGATCACAAAAGGCAAAGTGGTAATGTATAAAGACACGTGGACTAAATTTACAATGGTTTGGCTAATTACTCTGAACCTAGTAGTGTAAACGAGCCAAGCTCAATCGAATAGTTCATGAGGTTACTTAGTCAAAACTCAAACTCAAGCTCGAACTCCCATTGATTGAGTTCAAACTTGGGTTCAAGCCGAATATGTGAGTCTTGAAAGTTCATCGAGCTTCATATATTTATTTTTTATTTTTTATTAGTATGAAATGCCTATTTTGTCCTTTATTTAAAATTATATAAAATAGAAATTTATATTTTTTAAATTCAATTAGACTCGATCAAGCTCGATTTGTGTGAGCTTGAGTTTAAACTCAAGTAAAGCAAGACAAAATCAAGTTCGCTCTCGAGATTGACTTTTAGGAGTTTGACGAGTTCGAACACAAGTTTTTTAACTCTAGTCAAGATCGAATAATGCACTACTCAAATTTGATTCAACTCGATTGCATCCGTGTTACTAATCTCTTTGCATGGCCATTCTCTAAAGTCTAATCTCTTTCGAAGTTGAAATTATTACTAAGAGTCTCTCCCAAAATATGAGCCAATGACCTTGTTGGTGAAATATATATCACTTATTGACAGATAGGTTCATAGCAATATATGTCACTTGTTGTCAAATAGATAATTGGTCATATGACCACCGATAGACACAATTTACAACTTATCAGCAGTATCCATTTGATGTCAATCAATAATCGACATGATAGTAGGTATTCACAAGATATTGATCAATCATAATTCACAAATAGAAACTTATCGACAGCATGTGTTTAAAGCCAATCAGTATTTGGCATGATGGCCGATGTTCACACACCCATTAGTATGTGTCAATCATAAATTGGCATGGTGGTTGATCACTAATTAACATGGAGATAATCGGCTGCATCACAAAGAGTTCATCAGTTGTGGTAGATGAAGAGCAACTGGTAATTAGTTTTCATAATATGGCAATCAGAAGTTAATAGGTGACAGTAGTACCAGTTCAGAATTAGTAGATGTGAGTAATGAAGGTTTCATAGGAGATCGGCAACAATGGCTGATATTTATGTACTCATCAGTGCATCGGTGCACATAAAAATGTATTGGTACATGTCCATCGATGTGGGCATCGATACAAAAGGAGCCAATGCGGTCAAGTACCAACAGAAATAGAGCCAATGGAGCAATTGGCAGAGAGAGGATGCATACATCAGCTAGTGGTCCTACAACTTAGGAAAGTGGTGGTTACATTATCCCTAAAGTGTAGGAGCGGGTGGTTACCATGACCCATAAAAGAGACTAACATGGCTGGCATGGATCATGAACATGGCCATAAAAGGATGGCCTCATCTGAAATAATTGCTGTTGATTTTGGAGGGAAAGGTTGTCAACTTAACATCTATAAATACCATGAGAAGCATCAAATCAAGATAACCACTCTCAAAATACAGTCTCTCTCTATGAGAGTTTCTTTCTCTCTCTAGTTGAGAGTTCTCTCCCCTTCTGTGGGTGACATCATCTTTTTTCAAATTTTCCCGCTTGCCTGGCTGCTTTTTCAACTTTCCTTTTCGAGCTAATATTGAGCGAAGATCTATCTTCTGATCGCTACCAGCAATGAAGAATCCTTGAGCAATAACATATTATCACATTTGCGAATCCGTTTTTAGCTCTTTTCCTGGGCTGGATCTGTAGTTTTGGGGTGTCGGTTTTTGTAGTTTTGTTGCTCTGTTTCTGTTTTCATCTTCTTTTCCGTTTTTGTTTTTAGTTTCTTAGTTTGTCTCTGTCTTGTGCTCTGATCTAACTTGTCTTTTCGAGCTAAAATCTCTGTCAGGAAAGGTGAGGCATCGTTTGTTTGGGAATTTCTGAGGAATTGCCTTGAAGATTGGAAGTCATGGAAGAGGAACTTGAGGAGATTATGAGGAAATTCACGCTGACTGAGAAGGAAGCTGGAGGTGTTCAGCTTGATAGACTGGACCAAGCCCAAGGATAAGGATTACAAGATGAGCATTATCGGTAGGTAGTTGAGATAAAATTGCAAATGTAATGGGAATTAAGAGTTTCTCGAATAATATGTGGTCGTTTGCTAGAAAAGTTCAAGTTACAGAAATTGGTGTTAATTTGTTCCAGATTAGCTTCAATAGTATGTATGATATGGAGAAAGTCTTACATGGTAGACCGTGGGTTTACGATAATCAACCATTAGTTGTTCTCCCATGGAACGAGGGGATTGGATTGGATGAAAGGCTTTTAATCGAACTGGATGTGGGTACAGTGCAGGAATTTACCTATACACCTGGTTACCAGGGAGGTAGGAAGAAAAAAAAAGGGGAAGGAGTGTTGAGGGAGGTAAAGGAGATCATCATTCCACGTGGTGGTAAGGAAGGAAAACACTTGAAAATGCTTGTGGAGATTGACGACCCAACCTAAGTTAGAGGGGCAGTGTAAAGCTAATAGGTCCAAAATGGGTAGAGTTTAGGTATGAAAAATGCCCAGATTTTTGTTATTGTTGTGGGATTATGGGGCATAATGAAAGAAATTGTAAGTCTAAAGGAAGTAACAATATAAGAGAACATCAATATGGGGTTTGATGCGAAAGCTAAATGCGTCTAGAAATATGGGTAGGAAGCCTAATCTAGATCCTCATAGGAACCAAAGAAAGGAACTGAATTATGATCAAGGAAAATACAGATATTAGAAATGATCACGCTACATGCGGAAAATCACTTGGGGAAAATGGGAAAACTAATCAATGTAATGAAGATGGGGATGATGCTAACTTGAGTCAAACAAAGACAATTGACAAGATAATAAACCAGGAGGGTGAGACAAGGGAATGCAAGCTTGTTGAAAAAATTAATCGATCTAATAAGTCAGGCGAATCGAAAATAGCATATTAAATGGTCAAAGTGAAAATCAAAGTGTGGATAATAAAAATACAATCAATGTGGGAGAAATATATGATGCTATGTGGATTGATGGTAACAGTGAACAAAAAAGGAAAAATAGTTTTTCGAAGAAAGTCTTTAAACTGCAAAATATACTGCGCAGAATGGATAAGAAAGGAAACAATCAAATAAAAGGGAAATATAGTGGAAAAAAGGGATGGAAGAGGCTTGTTCAAGATATTGGGAAGAGGAGAGTACTAAGGGACAGGAATGAAAACATAGAGGGGGGAAAAGAGAATGGAAAAAGGAAACAGCAATTAAACAGTGAGGGAGAGTATGGGGAAATGAGAGAAAATGGTATAAAGAAAAGCAAGGTGATAGAGTTGAATGTGGGAAATGAGTTGAGCCTGGAGGTGGTGGAGCCCGACCTGAATGGGGCTCCAAACCCTCAATGAAGGTGGGTGGAGCCTTAGAGTCTTTGGGAGCCCCTGGCGTTCCCTGCTTAAGGAGGTGATAAATCTCCACTCCCCAGATTTGATTTTTCTTTCTGAAACTAAAAACAAGAAACCTTTTATGAATAAAATAATGATGAAGCTGAGATTTGATAATTGCTTTGTGGTTGATCCTATTGGTCGTGCTGGAGGCTTAACTATTTTATGGAAAAAAGAGTTGCATGTTTGTCGTGTCTTGTTTACTGATTTCACTATAGAAGTGAATATTCAGGATGTAGGTAAAAAAAATAGGTGGTGGCTGATATGTGTGTATGCCAGTGTGTTAGACCAGGTTAGGGAGAAACAATGGAAAATAATAGAGGAGAGGAAACATATATGGGGAAAAAACTGGGTGCTAGCAGGGGACTTAAACGATATTCTGAGTAATGATGAGAAATGGGGAGGTAATAAGAGACCAGAGAATAGTTTTAGGGTGTTTAGAGACTTTGTCAGTGATAATCAGTTAATTGACATAGGATATAGAGGTATTCCCTGGACTTGGAGTAATCATTGGGATAATGGTGGGGAGGTTAAGGAAAGGTTAGATAGAATTTTATATAGCAGGGAATGGAGAAAGGAGAAAAGTAGAGCACTCTGTACCCATATTCATTGTGAAACTTCTGACCATTGTATACTCATACAGATCGAGAGAATCGAAAGAGATGGAAGAAAAGATTCTATTTTGACAAGAATTGGTTGAATATTCAAGGGGTGGATGATGTAGTGGGAGAAGCTTGGCAAAAGAAACAGAATGGATCTAGGTTCTTTAAGCTTCAACATAAGATTAAAGCATGTAGAGTGCTTGGGATGGAGAAAGGGAAGAAATGATAATGCCAGGAAAGAAATCCAAAAAATCAAAGCTGAAATAGCAGAGGTGAAGAAGAGTGATATAAATGGGAAATATGGGAACATAAGGGAGCTAAAAGTACATCTGGCTGAGGCTTATAAGAGGGAGGAAATGTTTTGGAGCCAAAAGGCTAGAAGCAATTGGCTAAAGGAGGGGGACAAGAATACAAGGTTCTTTCATGCAGTAGTAGAAGGGAGAAGGAAAAGGAATACTATAGCTACACTACAGAAGGGAGATGGGAGTTGGTGCAATTCTGACAAAGAGGTGGAGGAAGAGATCCGACAATATTTGAGACCTTTCACCGAGTGATCCTCAAACTACGATGCAATATTGAAGGGAATTCCTCGCTTAATTACAGCATGGATGAATGCTAAACTTATCAGACCAGTGACTGAGATGGAAGTAAGAAAAGCTATCTTTTCGATGCACCCTTCTAAAGCACTGGACCAGATGGTATGACCCCTATATTTTTTTTATTTCGGCCCGTTATAAAGACCGACTGTAAATGCTATTTCCAGTTTTTTCCACTCTGGTAATCTACTAACTGCTGTGAATGAAACTATAATAACTCTGATTCCTAAACTTGATTCCCCAACACATGTTTCTCAGTTTAGGCCCATTAGCCTTTGCAATGTGGTCTATAGGATAATTGCTAAAGTTCTAGCCAATAGGATGAAGCCTTTGCTAAAGCTCTGTATAAGTGATAATCAATCTGCTTTTATTCCAGGAAGGCAAATTGTTGATAATCTTGTTATTGCTCATGAGATGATTCATTGTTTGAATAGCAGAAGGAGGGGGTCTAATGCTTATATGGCTTTAAAAATAGATATGTCAAAAGCATACGACCGGGTAGAGTGGAGATTTGTGACTAAAATAATGGAAAAGATGGGTTTCTGTGAAGTCTGGACTGGATGGATTTTAAAATGCATGTCCTCTGTGTGCTACTCTTTTAATATAAATGGTGAAAGGAGGGGTTTCTTGAAGCCTACCAGAGGGATTAGGCAAGGAGATCCTCTATCTCCTTACCTTTTTCTACTGGTGACAGAAGGATTATCTGTTTTGTTAAAACAGTCAATGGAAAATCATAAAATATCAGGGCTAAAAATATCTTCTGCTAGTCCTGCTCTGTCTCACTTATTTTTTGCAGATGACACCCTTATGTTTTGTAAAGCAAAAAAGGAGGAAGCACAGCACATCATGCAGATATTGAAAATCTATGCAGAGGCTACTGGCCAGATTGTGAATATGGAGAAGTCGTCAGTTTATTTCAGCAAGAATACAAATGAAAAGGACCAGGAGGAGGTGCTGAATGTACTGGGGGGTATGCAATTGGCAAGGCAAAGCAAGTACCTGGGACTACCATTAATGATTGGAAGATCGAAGAGGCAGACTTTCAATTATATAAAAGAAACAGTGATGAGAAGATTAGGGGGGTGGAAGGAAAAAATGTTGAGTCCAGCAGGAAAAGAGGTGCTGCTGAAATCAGTAGTGATGGCTTTGCCTACATATACAATGAACTGTTTTAAGATCCCAAAGACTTTATGCATGGAAATTTGTAAAGAAATGGCAAGGTACTGGTGGGGGGATAAACCTGAGGAAAGAAAGATCCATTGGATGGAGTGGGGAAGCCGTCAAGTAAAGAAAGGGAGGTTTAGGTTTCAGGGATTTACAATGTTTTAACAAAACCATGCTAAGCAAAGCAACTGAGAGTAGTGACTAACCCCAACCCACTTGATGAGCAAAGTAGTTGAGGAAGTATTTTAGAGGGGATCTCTGGAAAATGAAACACAGAACTGGAGATTCTTGGCTGTGGAGGAGTATGTTAGAGGGGAGAGAGGTGCTGGAGGAGGGTACAAGAAAAAGGGTAGGGAATGGCTGTACAATTAACATATGGCAAGATAAATGGTTACTGGATAAGAATTGTGCAAAAATTACATCCAGAAAACCTCAAGATTGTGAATTGGAGAAGGTACAGGAATTGATCTGTGATGGGAAATGGAATAAAAGCTTAATTAAATCTGTTTTCTCTGATGAGGATTGTAAGAGGATTGAAGACATTCCTCTGAGCATGACAGGATACAAGGATAGACTGGTATGGACTTTATCAAAGTCGGGCCAGTATACAGTCAAAACTGGATATTTAGTAGCAAAGGAACTGAACAAAAGGAAAACTCAGAAAAGACAGAGGATGGGAGAGAATAGTAGAAATGAAGAAGCGTCTAGAGTCTGGAAGTTCCTATGGGGATTAAACATCAAACACAAAATCAAACATTTTGTGTGGAAATGTTTACATAAGATACTGCCAGTCAATGAGGTAGTAAAAAGTAGAATTGGAAGAGGAGATGAGACATGCCATTGCTGTGGAGAACAAACAGAGACTATGGAACATATGTTGTTTTATTGTCAACATGCACGACTGATATGGAAGGCTGCTCCTATTCAATGGGATGGCTTGGAACAATATCAGCAGAATTTCTGGCATTGGTGGACTAGCTTAACAGAAGCACAGGAACGAACAGAAGGAAAAAGTCATATTGGACTGACAGCAAATATCCTATGGCAGATCTGGAAAAGTCGAAACCAAATGCAGTTCAATCAGGAAAGGAAAAATCCAGTAATGACCATGAACAAAGCAATGGAGGAATGGTTGGAGTATAAGGAGATAAATGAAGGCACAGGGATTAATACTGACACAGGTAGAAAGGATGCAAAGGAGTATAAGAAGTGGACACATCCCCCACCAGAACATATAGCCCTAAATACTGATGCTGCAATAAAACAACAGCAAAGAAAGACAGGATGGGGAGTGATTGCTCGAGGGGAAGATGGTATAGTAAAGGAGGTGTAAGGCGGGGAGGATCAAAGAAAAGTGATCCAGTAGGAAAAGCTTTAGTGATCAGAACTGCATTAGTGAAGGCGAGGGAAAGAGGATGGAAGAAGGTGGTGATATACTCAGATTGCAAAGGCATTATTGAGAAGATTAAGGAACAGAACACGGAGGATCATTTGGCTGGAATGGTTATAGCTGATATTCTGAAACTAAGTGAGAGTTTTGTAAGCTGTTCTCACCGTTTATCGAGAGAAAGCAATGAAATTAAGCTCATCATACTGCAAAATTTGCATTGAATTTGCAGCATGAAGTTAGTTGGTGTCAATCTTTTCCAGTTTGGTTAACTAGTTTAGCTAAACGTGATGTAGGAGCAGTTGCTCAAATCTTGTAAGTTTTATCTTTTAGTAAAAAAAAAAAAAAAAGATAACCACTCTCAACTCTACAAAAATGACTAAATCAAATGTTTTCTTTTCAAACAGTTCCTTTAGAAGATTTGGGTTAGACATAGGATTCATCAACCTTTCGTAGAATCATTAGGCTAATTGTTAGGATTTTCAAGATGCTTTTGCAATCATTTCACCCTTATTTCATGTTTTTCCGGTAGATTCATGTGCAAATCAACAAGTCTAGTTTGAATGTTATTTCGATTTCCAAGCAATCTTCATGATGTTTCCAGTTTCTTCTATGTCTTGTAATTCATCAGCTCTCTTTTATTTATTAGCTTTCAACAAAATTGCCTCTCATTTCTTTAGTTTTTCCTTGTAATCGGTTATTCCTAATACGAAGTTTGAGTTCTTGAGACTTCTCAAAGCGGGACGAATAGCAATCATTTTAAAAGTCAGCATAATCAGCGCATTTTTATTCCTACGGACATCAGTTCATCCATAAGGTTTTCCTAGTTTCCCTCGTGCAACTAGGTGGCATGCTATCAATCAATATTCCATCGACAACTGTTCTCGAAAAATCAGCACGAACAGACCTATTTAGAATTGAGGCAATTAGCTTAAGTTCCTAAGAACTCTATATACCGTTTAAGTTCTGAATTTTGCTCTCCTGTCTGCAGCCTCTTTGGTTACAACGGTATGAAGAAACAAAAGTAAATAGTCTTACAGTGTGAAGATTACAATAAAAATTTAATCATTCTCTCTCTTTAAAGTAAACTAGCACTAAAGGCCCACGCGATAAATTTTCAGTACTAAAACAAATTATGCCATTTTAATTTTTTCCATCAAAGGATGGTTAGTTTGATAGTTATAATATTTATAGACGGTTATATCAAGATGTGTGTACATAACTACAGTTAAAAATAACACAATTCATGTGTAGATAGTAAAGTAATAAGTGATTTTCATAAAGGCAAAGTTGAAAGTATATATAGTGATAAAAAGTGTTTATCCCAAACCCCCACCTTTCTCTTTATATATAGCATAGATGATATCATTGTAAGTCTAAATATATGAAATTGATAAATTTCATTTCTAAGCCCAATAAATGATTTTTGTGAGTTTTTTGCAAGGCAAAATGAAGCTTAAAATCCTATTTATTGTCAGCTTGACGATTTTTCACTTATACAGTCAACATCTTCTTTATCCCACCTCATGATCAAGTCTTTTAATAATTGCCTTATTCTTTTTCCATAATGATTTTATTTTTGGATCTTTTTTCTTCTTATCTTCCTTTTTCCTTATCTTTCAATCTCACAGACTGTTAATCACACAGATACTCAAACATCAGTTTTTATTTCATTATTTGTTAATCATCAAAAACAATAATACTAAATACCATACGGTCTTCGTATGCATAAATATATGATGATCTACAAATAATGAGATTGTGTTCGGATTGATGGATTTAATGAAAGACTTAAAATCCTATCAAATCTCTCTAAATTATTTAGATTATTTGAAAGGTATTAAGGTTTGTAATTGTAATTCTCCAATTAATTAAATCATTTTATATACTAAAATAATTACTGGATTGCAAACTCAAATACTTTCCAAATAACCCAAACAACTTAAAGGGATTTGAAAGAACTTCAAATCTTTCAATCCAAACACAGTGTTAGATAAATCACGTGTTTGCCCAATCAAGTTCCGTGGATACCAAATCAAATTATTTTGTCCAATATCAAGACGTGATTGAATGAGGCTAAAGGGTTGTTATTGGATGAATCACTTTAGGCTTATATAATGGATGACTCCCAGAATGGCTATGAACACACTCCGTTCAGCCTACCACGCTGCAATGAAGCAATTGTCCTGCTGGAGGTCAATATGGCCAGATGATTAACCAATCCAACATTGATAATTATCTCAAACACAATTGCAATATTGATGTCTGGTTTTATGTCAATAAAGTTTTCATTGGTCGCTCAACAAACCAGGAAGTTCCAATTTTTCAACTCTGTTGACATTTAATTTTCTTAGCATTTTTTCTTTATTAAAAGTTTTTAATGCATACTAGAGTTGTATCAAGTTATAATGACGAATAACTTTGTTGAGGCTACATATATTAATAGGATAATTGTAAATTCAGAAACAAACGGTGACATTTATGAAAAAGTGAATCTGCGAGTCTGTTGCTATATAATTTCAATTTATGGTATATTAAGATCCTGTTTAATAACCAATTTAGTACTTAAATTTAATGAATTTAGATATTAATATGTTCAGACTATTTGATAACTGAAAATGGAACATCTGAATTAATGAAGTAGTACTGATTTTTCTAGGCAAAACTTGCTTCCAAAATTAAGTGATAAGCTATTCACTTATCATTTAATATGATATGCATTCAAATATATTAGATTTAATACTAAACAATCAATTAGATTTAGTACTAAACAATCAATCACTTAATAGATTTAGATTTCATATTTCAGATTTCAATTTTCAAACTTTAGTTTTATCAAACGCACCCTAACATTGTCACAACTAAATTTTCTCGAATTAAAAACCCAGAAAATCTTGCAGTTTCATCTTTAAGGCACTTATTGACCTTGTTCAAGTAAAATGTAGAATAAACAAACAGCTTCTTTGATAAAAATTATACCAAAACTGGAGAAGTGACATGGTTTATCTAATTAGCTTGGTTTTATAGCAGCTTTGCCAGATATATCTCTATAAAATAACAAAAATTCAACGTTGCAAACTGGAATTCTGGAAAATTTATTTGCATTTCATATTTTTCCATACTACTTTTACTTTAAAAAAGGTATGCCACGTTTGTATGCATCGTAATAAAAGCGTAAGCACACGCAGAATGTTTTCCTTTTGTCTATGGTAGTCCTTTTAATGCCAATAATATGGAACTTTATTCACATTAGTGGATTTAGAAAGGTTTTCAATTTGAATAGGGTTCGAGTATCATGCATCTTAATTTGCTCATGATAATTTTGTGCAATTAATCCTGTTTGGATTTCAAGACAAAGCCACAAGAAACAAATGTTTTCTTGCACGTCAAGTGTAAAATTGTTTAACTGTCCAAGCCTCTCAGAGCAGTTGAAAAATTTAAAATATGAGCTTAAAGAATGTAGCTTAAAGAAAATAGTGTCTTTTAAACTTCGAGCAAATAGCAAAAAGGTCACTAAACTATTAGGCATTCTTTGTTTGGGTCACTCAAATTTTTATCTAGCCGCGCAACAATCATCTAACTAATATAGAAGTCTTTTTTTTTGGTCACCCTACTAGCAAATACTTACACTTCTGGCCACTCAATTAATGAACATGTATATTCTTTTGTTACAAAAGTATATGTTTTAATTAATTAAATTACTATTTTGATTGAATAAAAAAATCAATGACCAAAATAGAGATTTCTAAGTGATCTAGTGACAATTGTGCCATTTGCTCTTTTAAATTCTCAAATGTAAATATCTAGTGGTTTAAATATTGTACTACACTTGCATTATCATTTGTGCTTTCTACAAAACTTGTAAGCATACAAAACTATTGGTCAATAGTATCAGATACACTTAAGTACTACGCCAGACTACAAAAAGAAGCAAAATTGCACTTTCATTTTTGTTAATCACACTCCCACTATCATTTTAGTTATATAGTTTTCATTTATTAAACTATAGTGATAAAACAAAATATAACAGTACAAATAGCATTTTCCCAAAAAAAAAAAAGGTGTAATTGAACTCAAAATCTTTGATACCAAGCTTAATTATTATCTTCATATCCAAATTTTTTCTTTTCAAACGCAAATTTGGTTTGTACTTTTGCAATGATACAACTTTCAATGAACATGCATTAGAAGAACTATGTCGGGTCAATCCGTACAATGCCTCCTCCATCCTATCTCTTTCCTCCTCGACGCTTTTGGGGAACACAAGTAGACAACTAATCTAGAAGGAATCACTTCGCTAATGGTATTCAATTAAAGAACTCAGCATTAATGCATTAATAGTAAGCAAACGCTGTTTCTTATTCATTCAGGTGCCTGACAGCATGATTCCTGCTAACATTACAGGTATCTTTTTCAAAGACCTTTTCCACATGTTAAGGTTCTATGTAAATCTTGTTCATACCCCATTTTCAGATGTGTGAGATTTAAGCCTTCGTTTCTTGGAAGCTTAAAAGAAATTTCTTACATGCTAACATTTCATAGAACGTGGCCATTTGTTTAATTTGTCGGTATTGTGGTTATACAGTTTGCGTTATTTTCTTTGTTATATAGTCTCTTGCTATGAAAAAATAAGAGACTGAAAATACCGTTATAATAAAGCTAAGCGTCATAAATATTTTATTTTTTGATTTAAGAGAATATTCCAAGTTTTACAAGGGTAAAGAGGAGGGGTTGAGAGCTAGATCGAGAATATTCCAAGTCTTACAAGGGACAAGAGGAGGGATTGAGAGCTAAATCAGAAATCTAATTATCACCTGACTAATATCTGTATTAACTAGATTTTGTGAAGTTATCATGAACTAATCTATTTTCCAAACTTTACAAGCAACGAGGGTGATGCTCCGATCTCAAAACTCTAATTAATTAGCTTCATATTATATTGACATACTATGGGATTCACCATAATTTGAGAAACAGATCTTGAATTAACACGGATAAAAGCTTATGTTGCATCAATTCATTTTAGAGACAATGTTAATCTTATAAAGAATATAAAGATCGAGCATATTGTATAAATTAAGAAAATCAAGATAATAAAGTCAATTTATAGAGTATAATAACAAAATCCATCATAAGTTTTTTTTTTAATTATGAAGGAACTAATTTACTCCATCTAATAATTTTACTTGTACAACGTAAATTTAGCTTTGAACTTCAGACTTAACCTAGTTTTGAGAAACAGACTTCAATCAGGCACAAGACCTGAATTTTACTCTGATTCTGCAACCCGGAAAATTTGCAGATATTGTGCTCCCAACTTGAAATAAATTCTTTATTGAACCAAAACAAAATTATTTTGTTTCATCAAGCAGCTAGATACAAAGTGCTCACGTCAAATATTGAGCGTAAAAACTGGAACATTCAATTCAATTTCCATACTTCAACTGTGCTGTACCAATGAAGATACTTATAGTTTTGTTTTATCCCACTTGCCAGCGTTTTAAAGAGATTTGTTGCGCACAATCCCAATTGCTTGTACGGTGTATCTGGTGTATCTAGTTAAAAAAAATATACTAATTCATAGATTGTTCTAGCTCTTGGCAACTTCTCAGTTCTTAAACAATGGAACAAAGCCACACAAATTCAAGCATTCGCTAGTTAACATATATTTTTATGCATTTGTATGATAGGTGTTCACTAGATACCGATTTACACTTGATTTTCATTTAAATACAGTCATTCATATTTATTAGCTCGTCTACAGTTTGAGATTTTACCAAATTAACTCCACTATTTAAAAGATCTATCATTGAGGCCATAGACGGAAACCTTTTTTTCCCCCTGAGTGGACGAACTCTAATTTAAGTAAAACTTAAGTATATAAGGAAATATTTCTTTTTTTTTTTTTTCGTTGAGACAAAAGTTTAAATTTACAGAAAATATTTTTAAAAATTTTAATTTTTCAGAAGAGAAAAGAAAAACTTGATTTTCCAAAACTTAGCGGGGGAAGGGTTGGGGGAGCCTTCCCGCCACCCCCTAGTTCTACCCATGGCTGAGGCCCTTCTTATTTATTAGATATTCAACACCAATTAGATAAACCATGTATATTTTTAGTGGGACAATAATCAACTCACACATATTAATTAACACTAGTTACTTATGTGAAATTTGAAATTCGGCTACTTGATTGCCATGTATTGTTAGATTATTGTGGCCTACATGACCACATAAATGTAGAATGAAATTATATCCCACATATTGTACGGATAGGTTCAAGGTATATGACCAAAGTCATGTACCTAATTAATAATCACAAGATTCAATGACCAAAGTCATGAATCTAACTTTAATGATAAATGAACTTATCCTTACATTTATGGAACTTCACATATATTGATGTACATGCTTTTATAACTTTGTATATACATTCTTGAAACAAGTGATTCATGATAAGATTCATCTTATCAAGGAGGAAGAATTAATAGGCCTTATTATTGATCAATGATGGGAAGGGTCACTTATGCATCTATAAATAGGCTCTTGGTCCCTATCTCCACTTAATCAGTTTGTTAGAATTGTCCCATCACTAGAACAAACATAAAGAAAGTAGGAGAGGGAAGATCAAGGGTGATCACATACAACAACAACTAGAGACGTACTCAATGACTCAAGGTATGTCTTAATATATGATCTATAAGTTGTGGTTGAAGATCCTGATTTTATTTTGTCTAACATGTGGTATCAGAGCAAGGTTGAAATCATGACTTATAAATCATATCATGTCATCTATTATCACCTTTATGCATTTCTATTATGAATGATGTTTTTCAAAAATAAAATTATGGTTCTTGACATCTTAGAGATGCATAGCATTATTTTAGGTATATAGAAGTCTTGATATAGCATATTGTATATATATCTTTAATATGCATTCTTGTATTTTACATGCTTATATTGCTTATGAAATAGGGCGCAAGATTTAAGAAAATGTAGATGTGAGAAACTTGTTCTTGAGTATCTCATATTATGCATTATGAGAAATTTTATGTATAGCTCACATGATATATTGTGAGAAATGTCCATATGCATGTGGTTTGGACAATTTAATATAGCCTTATAAACCATGAATGAAATGACCCAATTATGATAATGGTTATAAGGTTAATTCTTTTTATGATTATAGAGTTAAAATAACCCAAAGGTGTTTTATATTCTATATTCATGAAGAGTTGTTATATAACCCAAAGGTGTATAACATCTCTGTTTTGGGATATTAAGTGCATTACTGCAACTCATTTAGAGTGAATCGCTAGCATGTCTTGTATCTATCCAAAGGTAGGACAAGGTGATGCAATTGATTGCTCTCTAGAGTGAATTGCTAGCATATCCTATTCTGTCCAAAGATAGAATAAGATGATGCAATTGATTACTCTACTTATGATATATCTCATGACATGTTTTACAAAATTTCAGCTATCACTCCAACAGCACTTCCGGGAGTAATATCTAACATTCCGGAATTGAAAGGGTCTAATTATCCTGATTGGCATGAGCAAGTACTCATTTCCTTGGGATGTCTGGATTTAGACCTGTGTCTCCGGATTGATGAACCTGCTCAACCTACTCCTGAAAGTTCGGAAGCTGAAAAGGCTCTTTATGAGAATTGGGAGCGTTCCAACCGTTTAAGTCTCATGATCATCAAAAGCAAGATTGCAAAACATATATGAAAGTCAATTCCAGAATCAACGAGGGCGCATGAATTTCTGGCTTCAGTTGGGCAACAATTTTCGGCAGCTGATAAAGCCTTGGCAGGAACGCTTATGGCAACTTTGACTACTAAAAGGTATGATGGAGTGAGTGGTGTACGTGAACACATTATGGAAATGAACAATTTGGCTGAACAACTTAAAACTATGGATATGACTATTTCTGAGTCCTTTTTAGTGCAATTCATTCTCAACTCTCTTCCTCCTCAATATGGTCCATTTAAGATTAACTACAATACTCAAAAAGATAAGTGGACCATGAATGAACTTATCTCTATGTGTGTACAAGAGGAGGAGAGATTAAAACGAGAAGGATTGCAAACGGTCCATTTGGTATCACAAGGTCATTCTGGAAAAGGACCTAGAAAGAATAAAAAGAAGAGTCGCCGGACACCAAATAACAGCAATCAAGAAGAAGCATCTAACCATGATCGGTTTGAGTTTAGATGCCATTTTTGTAAAAAGAAGGGACATAAGCAGAAGGATTGCATTAAACGCAAGGCTTGGTTTCAGAAGAAAGGTAATCTCCTTTCATATATGTATTTTGAAACCAATTTAATCGATGTTCCTTCTAATACATTGTGACGGTCCCACTTTCCCCAAAGGCGAACCAGAGGGGTCAGCGGACTGCCTGCCCGGCTCTCGCCGGGACTCAGTCAAGCACTTAACAAGTCACATCATTAAAACCACAACATAACTGGTAATTTATGCTTAGAAAATTTCAAACTTATACATATTTATTTTACATTCCGAAACTACGTTCAAACCTAGAACTATATAATAATTTACAGTCACAAGTACCTAGTATCAAAAGTCTGATATAGAGGTTTATCCACCACCTCGAGCACCGTCAAGCTTCAACCTGGGAGGGGGAAACAAGTAAAGGGGTAAGCCTAATGCTTAGTGAGTGTCCCGATACAGTAAGTGAACATGTTGTAAATCCCAGAACGGACATGTAAAATTTAACACGTAGTGATCCCAAAATGGGCAGGTAAACAGTCAAATCATGTATTCCCGTTATAACGGGTCATGTATCAGTATCATGTATTCCACAAGTTGTGGACAGGTAAACAAGTTCAGAAAAGGATATCGGCCCATAAGTGTCGATGAAGCTTTCGGTCTTCCGAACACCGCCAACATCTCGACTTTTGGGCCCAAACACCAACAAAGTGAGCGGTAATACTCATGAGCAAACCTTAACAGTACCCAAGGCTCGTAACCTGTCTCGACCCAGTCTGATGCCTCGTGGTCAAGTCACGCCACCAATGGGGTTGGGATCCCAGAACAGAGGTTGCCAATTGTGGTAAAGTACACAATGGCACAGGCAGGCATGCACAAATACTTTTCAAGTTTAGGGTAAGTGCGATAAAGTACACACTTCCTTTTTCACGTAAACATAAACTGGCATGTATACAAGTAAACAAGTAGCACGCTGGGAATTTAAACATGTAAACAGTAAAACAAATCGGGTCCCTCACCTGTAGTGGTATTAAGTCTGGAACGATGATCCGGGTAGTCCCTCTAGTGCTTGGTCGGGTCCTGTGAGCAATTGGGTATTAGTTACTATTTTAGGAAACTTTTATCTAGTCAACAAGTTAACCAACTAATAGTATAAATTAAGTTCGGGTTAAAGGTCTGGACTTGGCTCGGGGTTCGGGACAGTGTAGGGTCGTGGATAATGGTGTCGTTAGATTTTGGTTCTAGTTGGTACATGTCGGGCATGACTAGGGTAGTGATAGGCCTTAGTCGACTAGTTTAGGTGTTATCGCTCAGTTCGCACGTCGGGGTTTGGTACATGATCGGCACAAGTCGGCATGGACGGGTAGGTTTTGGGCACGACCGGCAACAACCGGCAATGGTCGGCACTGGTCGGGGCTTGTCGGGGCCAGTCGGGTGTATCGGCATACGCCTGGTCGGTGTAATCGCACAAGTCGGGCTCGTCGCGAATAACGGCACTTGGCAACTGGGTTGCCGATGAGTACATCGGCACCGCCTGCACCGCTTTGTTTGAATCGGCACCGGTGTGCCCGGGTAAGTCGCGTGGATTGGCACCTTGCTAGGCTTGTGCAAGTCGGGTGTAATCGGCAAGGGTCGGCCCAAGTTGGCACTAGTCGGTGCCGATCGGGCACGCCGGGCGTCGGTGTGCGTCGGGTGCTTGGGCATGGGTAGGAAGGGTTGGTGTCGGTTGACTATAGTTGGTGCATGTCGGCACCCGTCGTCTTGATTTCGTGTGCTTCAGGAAAGATCGGCTAAGCATAGCTAAGTGTTGGTTACCTGATCGGTCCGGTGCCCTTACCGCACCGGTCGCTGGTTATTCCGCGGGGTGTAAGTAATGGTTTGGGTTATGTGCTGGTCGGGTGCCGAGACGGTCGGCACGTTGGCTCCGTGTTTCGTTATAGTTGCCGTTTTTGGTTGATACCTAGGGTTGGCTAACGGGAAACCTCTCCGGGTGTACGTTATATCTACAGACCTGGGTGATCGGGGCCGACGGGGTTGGCACTAGGCTCTGGATCTGTTAACGGGTGTACGTACGTCGGCTAGGGGCTAAGTAGTCGTTAACGGGTGTGCATGGGTCGGCAAGTCCGCTAACCGGCTAGGGCACACGGGTTGGCTAGGGCCTGGGCACATCGGTTAGGATCTGAGCATGCCCATCACGGGTTTGGCAAGGTTGGGCTAGACAATCTGCTAAAGGGTTGGCACGGTGGTTCGACGATCCGTCAACGAATTGCACAAGGCTCGGCAGTCGGCCTTGCGGATCGCACGACGATTGGTCGTTTTCGTTAACGGTCAGGCATGGGACAGCACATCCGCTAACCAATCGGGCACGAAACGGGCATCGTGGCTAACGGACGCACACAGGTCGGCATATCCATTAACGGACGCGAGCACGGGCTGCACATCCGCTAACGGACGCGCACACGGGCAGCAACGGGCACACACCGGCAGTGCCAATCCGTTAACGGACGTGCACAACAGCTGGCCACCCATCACAGTTCACGTTACAGGCCATATCTCCCAATCTACTTGTGCGATTTTTGTCCATTTTATACCGTTGGAAACGGCATTCAGAGCTCTACAACTTCTCAGAAGGGACCAAGTTAAAATTCTGGGCGCATCAAGTTAAAATTTGGGTTCAAACACGCAGCATGTGCAAAACCCAGTTTTATCAATCACTGAAAATCAGTGAACTTCAACCATTTTATGGGAACTATAGGGATGGAATCTGGGGGTGTACCATACACCTTTAGAAAGCCCTTTCAGTCTATTTTCCAACACCACCAACGGCACCTGAATCGGACTTTCCTACAGTGAGTTATGGTTGAAATAGTAACACTGGTTCTGGGGGACTGACAGTTCCTGCAAAGCTATGTTCTTGGCGTGAACAAGAATTTTACTTGTGCTAGGGTGCTTGTTTTTGCTTGAAATTCATCATCAACATACTACATACATAGTCTAGCATATATAGCATGTTTAGCATCAGATTTATAGAAAAAAAACAATCACCACAAGTCATCCAAGTCATGGCATGGAAGCTGAAATTTACAATCATGCTCAACAAGTTCATACCGATTTCCTAGTCCATGAATTGGCAATTTTCCTATCATGCTTCGTACGATTTTGAGCTAGGAAAATAAGGAAAGTTTGTAGCTCAATATACCTCAATTAAGTGCAGTAAAAACGTTTGGGAAGTGGAGCAAGCAACACAATGAAAGCCCAAGCAAAACCAGCCAAGCTTCAAGCCTTTTCCAAGCTTTGATGTTCTTGATTTCTTAAGGCTGTTTTGTATGGAGTTTTGTGGTGTTTTGTAAGCTGTTTTTCCAGCAAATTTTCGTCCAAAACTAAGGGGTTTCAAATAGGTTTTCAGCTGAACAGCTAAAGTACTTATAGACACAAGACAAGCATGACAAGGATCAAGGAGGTGGACACCTAGCCAAGCTGAAATCTTGCCACCTTGCACAAGCTGCTTTGTCATGCTTGTTGCATGAAATTTCTAGTGAGTTTAAAGCCATTTTGCAGCTGCAAATTCGTCCAACAAGGGGCTAATGAAAGGCTAAAGTTGCTGGAATTTATAAAGGAAAAGCAAGCACGACAAGGCTTAGGAGTTTAAGCACGACAAGGCTCACAGCAAGCACGACAAGGCTCAAGCTGCTGTGTCGTGCTTTTCGGGCAAAATTTCTTAAACAACTCGGGGCTTATTTCTAGCTGTGATTTCACACAAAAACATGAAAATCCAAGACACGATCTTCAGTTGGCGTTGTTATAAAAAGGGGTTGGTTACAAACCCTAGTTTTATTTCGAGTTCTTGAACGTTCCAGCGTGCTCAAGCTTTATTCCATGCATTTTTCTAATAACTTTTGAAAGATGTTTGGTAATCGTTTAGCACATACATAGGCACGATAAGTGCTTAAAATTTTGGCATGAAACCATATTTACGAATAAGAATTAAACATGGTCGAATCAAGGCAAAACGGTCGTTTGTTCACATAACATGTACATGTACATTGACCGGTGAGATAAAGCTACACGGGCTCTCACATACATGGTGGCTTGACTCCGGTGCAACTATTCATGTTTCAAATAATATGCAGGGATTCCTTACAACCCCCCAGCCAATGATAACCGAAAGGACAATTCTGATGGGAAACAAAATGGGAGTAAAAGTTGAAGCCGTTGGGACCTATCGCCTTATTCTTAGTTCTGGAAATTTGCTAGATCTTCCCAATACATTTTATGTACCTTCTTTTTCTAGAAACTTACTCTCCTTATCTCGTCTTGATTTGGAAGGTTATGTGTTTCATTTTGAGAATAACTCCTTTACTCTTTCTTAGACTGGTAATCTCATTGGGAATGGCAATTTATGTGATGGATTGTCTAAAGTAAACCTTGATCCTATTTTTTCTGAATCTCTTCTTTCCCTACATATAAATGCTAATGTTTGCACCAAACGTAGTCATGATAATGAAACTTCATCTATGTTGTGGCATAAACGCTTAGGCCATATCTCTAAGAAAGGCTTGAGCGGCTTGTAAAAGATGGAGTTTTACCAACTCTTGATTTTACAAATTTTGGTACCTGTATAGATTGCATTAAGGGCAAGCAAACTAAAGGGACCAAGAAAGGTGCTACAAGAAGTTCAGGGCTACTTGAAATAATACATACAGATATTTGTAGACCATTTCCTCCTTGTATAAGTGGAGAAACATATTTCATCATTTTTATTGATGATTTCTCACGGTATGGTTATATCTATCTAATTAAGGAGAAATCTGATGCTTTGAGTAAATTTAAAATATTCAAGGCAGAAGTTGAAAACCAATTAGATAGAAAAATTAAAGTTGTGAGATCTGATAAAGGTGGTGAGTATTATGGAAAATATAATGAAAATGGTCAGAATCTTGGACCATTCACAAGGTTCCTTCAAGAGAATGGAATTGTTGCTCAATATACAATGCCAGGTACGCCTCAACAGAATGGTGTGGCTGAGAGACGAAATCGAACCCTTTTGGATATGGTTCGAAGTATGATTAGTGACACCACACTTCCTGAATTTTTGTGGAGTGAAGTAATTAAAACAGCCATGTATATTTTAAACCGGGTTCCAACTAAAGTTGTTGCCAAAACCCCTTTCGAATTATGGGTTGGCAGGAAACCAAGTTTAAATCATATACATATTTGGGGCTGTCCTGCTGAAGCAAGACTTTACAATCCACATGAAAGGAAGTTGGATTCAAGAACCGTTAGTTGTTTCTTTGTCGGTTATCCTGAAAGGTCAAAAGGATACCGATTCTATTGTCCTAATCATCATAATAGAATAATGGAAACAAACACTGCTAAGTTCCTTGAAAATGAAATTTCTAGTGGGAGTCATGATATAAGGAAAGTGGCATTGGTTCCTAAAATACAGGGATCAAATGATTTACCCACTACAGAAATAGAAAAGGGTGAAAGCGAATTTAATTTGCCGCATAATGAGTCAAATCATGATATCTCAGATCCCACTGACACTAATAATCATTCAGGCACTTTACGTCGGTCAAAAAGACACAAGAAAAGTGCAATTTCGGATGATTATCTAGTGTACTTGCAGGAACTTAGTGAAACTAGCATTGATGATGATCCGAGCACGTTTTTACAAGCCATAAATAGTAGTGAATCCAATAAATGGTTGGATGCAATGAATGATGAAATCGCATCAATGAAAGCCAATGAAGTCTGGGAATTGGTTGAGTTACCTAAAGGGGTTTGTACCCATTCAGTGTAAATGGGTGTTCAAAACCAAACGAGATTCTAAAGGTAATATTGACCATTATAAGGCTAGACTAGTGGCAAAAGGATTCACTCAAAGAGAAGGCGTTGATTATAATGAAACTTTCTCACCTGTATCAAAGAAGGACTCATTTCGAATCATTATGGCCTTAGTAGCTCATTTTGATCTAGAGCTACATCAAATGGATGTAAAAACGGCTTTTTTAAATGGAAATCTAGATGAAGAAATATACATGAAACAACCAGAAGGTTTTGAGGAGGAAGAAAATGGGCAATTAGTTTGTAAGCTTAAAAGATCTATATATGGACTTAAACAAGCCTCCCGACAGTGGTATCTTAAGTTTCACAATACCATTACAACCTTTGGATTTCAAGAAAATAAATTTGATGAATGCATATATCTAAAGGTCAGTGGGAGTAAGTTCATAATTTTGATCTTATATGTTGATGACATTTTGCTTGCTACTAATAGTTTAAGTTTGTTACATGAGACAAAAGAATATCTTTCTAAGAACTTTGAAATGAAGGATATGAATGATGCATCCTTCGTACTTGGCATTGAAATCCACAGAGATAGATCTAAAAGAATTCTTGGTTTATCTCAGCGGACATATATAAACAAAGTTCTTGAAAGATTTCACATGCAAAATTGTTCAGCAAATCCATCTCTGATTGCTAAAGATGACAAGTTTAGTCAAAATCAATGTCCTCAGAATGATATTGAGAGACAACAAATGTGCCAAGTTCCATATGCCTCTGCCGTTGGTAGTTTAATGTATGCCCAGACTTGCATGCGACCCGATATTAGTTTTGCAGTTGGAATGCTTGGTAGATATCAAAGTAATCCGGGTATAGATCACTGGAAGGCTGCTGAAAAGGTAATGTGATACCTTCAAGGTACTAAAGATTTGATGCTCACCTATAGGCACAGTGATCATCTTGAGATTATCGAGTACTCAGATTCAGATTTTTTGGGTTGCCTTGATAGTATGAAATCTACTTCTGGATATATTTTCATGCTAGCTGGAGGAGCCATATCTTGGAAAAGTGTAAAGCAATCCATAACTACTTCCTCTACAATGGAAGCAGAATTTATAGCATGTCATGAGGCTACTTCTCAAGCTATTCAAGTTTGGATTATTGAGGGGATTAAGGTCGGGATTCTATATCTCGGCCATAATGCTTTATCGCGGATAATCCCTACACTGCTGTTTTCTTTTCAAAAAACAACAAGTGCTCTAGTAAGTCCAAACACATTGAGTTGAAGTATCATGTTGTTCATGAAAGAATACAAAGCCAGCAAGGTGTCCATTGAACATATCAACGATGTGATGCTTTGGTGCACCTTTAACGAAAGCTTTGGCACCAAATAAGTTTAAAGAGCACACTAGTTCTATGGGTCTTGCTCAATTTATGTAATTTGGACACATGATTGTGGTACTTATTTCCTGTATAAGGAAAGGGATTTTGTGCACAATAATGCGGTGGATATACTGAGTATTATATAGGAATATATTTTGGACCATTGATGGATCCTGATGTAGTATTCATCCACCGTATCTTTCTTATTAAATTTATCTACATACAATTATTGAAATTGTGATACATGGAAGGAATTGTATTACATTATTACCTGACTCATGATCCATTCAATTTGGGGATAAATGTAATTATTTTTGGTATGCCACTCTTCACTTGTTTTATGACTTTGTGATCATTTGTCCAAGTGGAGAATAGATTATTGTGGCCTACATGACCACATAAATGTAGAATGAAATTATATCCCCACATATTGTGGATAGGTTCAAGGTATATGACCAAAGTCATGTACCTAATTAATAATCACAAGATTCAATGACCAAAGTCATGAATCTAACTTTAATGATAAATGAACTTATCCTTACATTTATGGAACTTCACATATATTGATGTACATGCTTTTATGACTATGTATATACATTCTTGAAACAAGTGATTCATGATAAGATTCATCTTATCAAGGAGGAAGAATTAATAGGCCTTATTATTGATCAATGATGGGAAGGGTCACTTATGCATCTATAAATAGGCTCTTGGTCCCTCTCTCCACTTAATCAGTTTGTTAGAATTGTCCCATCACTAGAACAAACATAAAGAGAGTAGGAGAGGGAAGATCAAGGGTGATCACATACAACTACAACTAGAGACGTACTCAATGGCTCAAGGTATGTCTTAATATATGATCTATAAGTTGTAGTTGAAGATCCTAATTTTATTTTGTCTAACATGTATTTCCATGATGTCAATCCCTACCAGTTGAAAAGGTTCTAAAACACTATATCTAGATTGAAAAGGTATCATATCATGAATGAACGTCTAGGATTACGATTTATCACAACCAAATTCTACTTTAGATCCTTAAACTATGAATACGGTCCTACTTTAGTCTTTCAATTTAGATTTTAGATATTTTATCCTTCGAAGTATGAAATCTATCCCACTTGAGTCCTTCAATTTCAATTTTGTACACTTTATCCTCTAAAATATGAAATCTATCCTATAGAATTGTCAAAATCAACGGAATATTAGACAAGTAATGCTCAAACTTTGAGGAATAAAGTGGAGTTAATCTCATACTTTAGAGAGTAAAATGTCTAAAATTGAGGTTTAAGGACTAAAAAGCAATAGAGTTCATGCTTTAGGGAGTGATGTGTCAAGAATTGAAGTTTAAGGAAGTAGTTCTATAATATGAGGGTCCAAAGCAAAATTTGGCCAATTTGCCACAGTAACAACTGGCCTTTTAATATATGGCCCGAGTAAATTTCAACCCAAAGTGGCCAAATATAAGAATAACTAAATTAAAAAGGACATTAAGAGTTTAATGGATGTAGAATCTTGTTAATATTTGCTGTTGTATACTAGCTATACACCTGCTTAATTTGCATATTACACAGGCCAGCCTATCTCTTGATATATCCCTCTATCCATTACTCTCTTTCAGCCTCTACATATACTACTTCATGTTGGTTGCTCATTGATGAAACCTAATTTACCAATGAAGGCTATATCTTTGTGAATTCCAATTTACGTAAGGTCCATTTTTTCAGTCACCTGTCTATGTTTCAATATTTGGTGAACTAGTACCATATCCGTAATGTAGAGCATGATTGTAAAGAGTTTATTATGTTGAGCATCTCAAGATAATACTTTGGATACTCATATACAAAGAAAACTTCTGTCATATTTCTCATGCTTCTATATTCTGGATAAATATGTCGACTTATTGTAAAAACAAGTTTTCTTTCCCTTAGTATCCTTCAACAAAATGTTATAACTAATTATCATATAATTTTATTTATGTTTTTAAAGATCTAGGGAGTATTCAGCATTTGAAGTGCACTGAAGAAGATTAAATAGCATTATAGGGTTCAAGACACCTCTTAATTGAAATTTCAGGTGCTAAATTTCTTGTGGAAAAATTGAAATTAATTTGAGAAGATCACTAAATGCATGGAGAAACAATGAATGTGCGTGCATTAATGTAAATGATGAGTTGTGCACATTAATGAGTGGCTTAAGATACTTATCCAGAAATAATTTGATTTAGTACGTAATAATATTTCTTTCTTGCCTCAACTGATATGGGGCCTTAATTGTTTTTCCCCTTTTGGTCACTATTTCATTGGCTGCCTTATTTACAAAAGCATAATCTAGCTCCTCTATCATTGCAGACAAAGCAAGAAACGTCAAGCTGTCTAATTAACTTATGTTTACAATTGATACACACACACACATATTGTCTTAGGTTGCTAAGGTTGCAGAGCTTAATGGGAACACTAAATAGAGTAGCTCTGTATACTTAAGAGCATAATGCAACTGTCATTTGAGAGTTGTCCAAAACTTATTTGGTTTCTTATTTCATAATAAAAATTATTAAAATGAAGTACTTTTTTCCCCCTCGGATTTCTTTGCGTGATTCTCTGATTTACGCATGAATTTGTCATTTGTCTATAAGGTCAGATTTCAAATTCCAATCTTTGCTCTTTCAGAACCAAATCTTGTACGCTGTGACGACTACCAATTAAAGATCACATGCATGTCGTATATGAAAATATATCTAATTAATTTGATTACAAATGTCTGTTTTTGTACTATAGAATTAGTTCACGTATGTAGATACCTCAGATATGATTCTTAAGGAATTTAAATTCATCTGAGAGTCCTTGATCAAGTCTTGAATGTTTATAAGCCTTGACAATGGCTAGAGGTTGAGGTATGGAATTTCATCTCCTAGTTTCTTCTTTTCTCTATTCTTCTAACTTTTAGTCCCTTTTTAGGAGCCTCATGTGATTTGCGAGGTAATAGTCGAGATTTATGTTAGACTTACACTTTCAAGATTGTATGCTATAAACGTAGCTTATGAAGCTTTGATGCATTGCAAGTCCGGCAATTTAGCTCATAACGCACGTAAACTAATTCTACATATCTTTATTAGCAAAAAGAGAAAAAATCAACACAAACAACTAATTACCTGTGTTGAGATTCAGACAGGAAATACATGACTAATGAGAAATCAATTACTCAACAATTTAATAACAAACAAGCCACAATAATGAAAGATAAACGACACATGAGATTTAACGTGGTTTAACTCCACCATGAATCTATATCCATGGAGAGAAAACCCATTTTTTATTATGAGAGAAAAATCTCATACAAGAATACACCTTGCGCCCGTATCCAACTCTTGTATAATTTCTCTCACTTCTTAAGGACTCTCTCTTACCCCATGTCTAAAGTTACATGTCACCCCTTGTGTGCCACCTTATAGTATATCAAACCCCACCTATTTATAGACCATATTACTTGGCCAATATCCAAGTAATAACAGAAAATAATTGTTAGTTCCTAATTCTATACAAAATAGGAAATAACTTCCAATTCTTAAACTCATACAAATAGAAAATTCCTTGACTACTATTCTAAGTAACTAAACTAATTAGGAAACTAGTTACTTCACACATAAAACGTAAAACCTGCCTAAAAGAAACTAAACCAATTTCCTAACAAATCTCCACCTTGGAGAATATTTCTTTTAACAACTTTTTGCCTTCAACTACCATATAATATGGTATAGAACTACACATGCAAATCAATACAGTCCCAATACTAATTGATTCAATCGACAAATGAACATGTGTAGTTATTTGGAATCCAATCTCAATTGACTCGTGAAAAGGTGTCTCAATTCACCATCTCTCTTTACAAAATTTCTTCTCACCACCACTTGCAACTTGGGATTACCTACTTTGTAACCATTGAGGAACCAAGAGGTAAAATTACCATACCCATTCTCAAAATTTGTCTCACCATGTGTGGTTTTCAAGATTTCATCTCCAACGAAAATCTCGTAACCATTAGAGTCTTCTCATGCATGGAACTTAGATTCGTTTGTTTCTTTGGGACACATGCCACTTGCTTACTCAAAGAACATAATCTGAACCTAAAAAACCATAGGATGAAGTATCAACTATTGGAGTTGTGAGAAAGTCTCCACCAATTCACGTCCAAAATTGACATTGAATTTCACCTTTTTCTTGATCCTTGAATCACCTATCTAGATTCACTATCAAGAATTCACTTTTTGACTTCTCATTCTTCACCTTCAATGTTTCTTGCCAAGTCATTGACAAAAGGATATCCTATTGAATTGTTAAATTGGTAACATCCACCAACCCACTTGATCTCAATACTCAATCAGGACTAGACCACGAATCCTGCTCTGATACCAGTTTGTTGGGATTCGGATGCCAAATACACGACTATTGAGAAATCATGCACTCAACAATTTAATGACAAACAAGCCCAGTATGAAGATAAATAACACATAAGATTTAGCGATGGTTCGACTCCATACATTAAGTATACATCCAGCAGAAAATTGGTTCTTTATTATGAGAGAAAAACCCCATACAAAAATACAACTCGCACCCATGCCCAATTCTTGTATAATTTCTCTCACTTCCCAAGAACTCTTGATCAACTCTTGTATAATTTCTCTTACCCCATATATAAGGCGACATGTCGCCCCTTGTATGTCACCTTGTAGTATGCTAAATCCCATCTATTCATAGGCCATATTACTTAACCAGTACCCAAGTAATAACAGGAAATAACTACTAGATCCTAATTCTATATAGAATAGGAAATAATTTCCAATTCTTAAACTCTACAAATAGGAAATTCTGTGACTACTATTCCAAGTAACTAAACTAATTAGGAAACTAGTAATTTCACACAAAAAAAAACCTTCCTAAAAGAAATTAAGCTAATTTCCTAATAACTTGTGCTTATTTTATTGGTAATGGATGTTTTATCCGCAAGCATGACAAACTTAATGCCATAGCTTGTAAGAACTAAAATTGCTTCATCTTGAGCAATATAAGGGATGAAATCTTTAGGAATGATTGGAACAGTTTACCTTCATTGAAATTGTCCTTTAGTTTATTAATGCTATTTTGTGCACTATATGCATGAAATGAAAGCAAGGAATGGTATGGAAAGTGTACGGTTGAAAGGACCATCCGTACCAAGAAATATACGAAGAAAATGAACTGTACTAACTAATAATATGGGCAGTATTAAATGAGGGATAATAGATCCAGCAAATCTGTAGGACCAACGCTCGGTGTTAGGTCAAAAGCCAATTGGCAATAAAGACCATTTTGGAGGTTCATGCATGCATTTTGAAGTGGATGAGATCAGGTTCCTGTTAAAGAATGGGCAAAACCGCGATGTAGGCTTTGAATCTCGAAGTATGTCGCATGATGCAGGGGCAGGATCCATGTGGCTGAGGTCCAACAACTATCCTATATCTAATTCACGAGAGATAGAGGGAGAGAGAATGAGAGATATTTTAGTATAGATACATTTAAGGTTAGTTTGATTTGATCCAGGATTTGACACATTGAGATATGTGTGGTTGGAGAATTATTTGTCCATGAATGAAAGGTTGTAGTGACACTTCATCTAACAAGTGCCCCCTGAACTTGAGTTAAAATGAGATTCAATTCCTAAGTAATCACGATAAGTGCCTCATGGAAGGGGAGACAATAGTTGTAACTGTTAAAATCAAATGGTAAATTGTGTGTAAATCAAGTAGATTTAAAGCATCAATCAACCATTAATAGTAGTCTTTGGGATAAAT
Source organism: Gardenia jasminoides (assembly GCA_013103745.1). Lineage (NCBI taxonomy): Eukaryota > Viridiplantae > Streptophyta > Magnoliopsida > Gentianales > Rubiaceae > Gardenia > Gardenia jasminoides. The sequence continues at coordinate 12,175,893 of CM023102.1, read as the reverse complement.
TATATATAATCCTCCTATAGTTTTACATAACACTGGATAATTCCTTAAAGTTTTAAAGTAGCCATATTATCTCCTGGTGATTTTATGTAAAGTGAAAAATGAATGAAATGCATAATCAACTGCTGCAATTATACAAGGCGAACTCCAAAAGTGTGTGATGAAGTCATAGATCTACTTAACCTCCTATAATTTGTATAATTATCCACTTTATTCTCTGTAATTTTTGCATTTTCCATATAATCCCTTTACAGTTTTGTATAAAGTGATTAACTTCTTGTTTGATTCAGTATTTAATTAAAGGTACTACTAATATTTCAATTGACAATGTTATATAGACTATTTTCTGTCAAATTTCACTTTATACGAAACTATACAAGGGTAAAATGAATATCTTAGAACATTAAGGAAGTCATGTGATAATAGATGAAATTACAGGAGGTTTTTATAATTTCATAGCCTCGAATCCCTCAATTATTCGAAACTAGACTCGGAACTATTTGCAGTTACCTATCCGAAACTATTTGTTCCAAACTCATTTTCAATATCGTCTTTTAAATAAACCAATACATGATTAATCTTGTAGGAGAAAGCTAATACTCGATATTTTATCCAATCACCTATTTATTTTTTTATTTTTTTATTTTTTTAGTATAGGTGGGAGGTAGACATGTAAATGGGTAGGGTTTGGGTTGAATCCCTTTGATCCAAATCTAAACCCATTAAATTTAATCAAATCCAGACCCTTATGGGTCTAAAAACGTAAATCCAAACCTGGATGCTAATGGATTTGAATATCTAATAGGTATTTGTAGGTATTTTTCTGAACATACAATGGAGCACTAATTTTTAAAATATATAGAGTTCAAAAAAAAAATATTTTGTTTTCAAATAATAAAATGAACATTCAAGAGGTCGATTTAATAGAAAGGCGGGATTAGATAATGTTTCCTTAGATTAAGAGCATATCCTTTAATCTAAATGTCATGAAATCTTACTACTGAACTCAATCTAGTGACCATAGAATATTCGATTATTTCATACATTTAATTATATATATAATTACATGAAATAATCAATATTCTATGGTCATCTGATTAAGTATAAGATTTCATGACTTTAATATATATTATTTATATATATGTTTGGGGAGGGATCTAATTTCGTTCTGAATTTGAGTATGAATCATAGAAAACCAAACCCTACTCGGATCCACAAAGTCTAGGTTTGGGTAAGGTTTGAATTTGAGAAATTAAACCCAAACCCTACTTCAAGATATTGAGTGCGTTGAATTTGGATAAAACCCTACTGTAACTTACACTACGAACTCTCAGAACTTTGAATCTTTCATTTACACTCCTTCTTCCCTACCACCCAACCCATTCTTCCCCCCAGGGCGAGACCTCATGTTTACACTCCCATCCCCCCACCACCCAACCACTTCCTTCCCTAGAATCACCTATGTGAAGAAATATTCAACTTCAATTCTTAATGTAAATTTAATTCTAGATGATTACTCCTTTGTACGAAAAGAAATCACTTGTAGTTAGCAATTTGAAGAATTATCTGTTTTCAATTGATTTCATCTTCTTTCATTTGGATAAAGTACCACTCACAAGATGAATATTATACGGCTACTCTATTTCTCTCACACTAAGAAAACATCACTTTGGCCTTTCCATCTTTGCTGCATTCCATATCTAGTCACTCACCAGAAGGTTGGGGAAAAGAAAGGGTTTGCTTTAAGATTTAGTATGTCTATTTTATCAGGTCAGCCGCAAGTAATGCTTTGCATATTCTGAAAATTTGTTTCCAATAAAAAGGAGGGTAAGAGAATAATCTATCGTCCCTTTTACAGATTCTGTCATAAATCTTGCATACAAGAAGCTGGCGTGTTGTTTCCCTACTATAAGAAAACGTCCTTTTTACATTGCTATGAAGAAGAGATAATACAGAATTTCAGCAGGCCAATTTTCAGAAGTCATACGACAGAGCTCATTCCGTCCATGTAGGCAACTCTGAAAAGAAAAAGCCTCTCGCTCAGAAGTTTGACTGAATTAAGTTTTCTTCCTTCATCTAAAGATCATGTGCAAAACCAGAGTATATATCCAAATACATCACTAAGAACAAATAAAGGTCAGGACTTACAATCCAGCAGGTAATGCTTGATTTCAAGGCTTTATTTAACATCACATCATGAAGAATCAGCAAAAGAACTCAAAGACTTAATTACAGATTCGTATACTTCAATTCCCTCCAAATAGACAGAATCCTTCAGGAACTGCAATGATGTAAAATTTAAACCTCTATGAGCACTAAATGAAATGTAAATAACAAGGATGACAAGGAACCAATTAGCAGTTTTGACACACCTCATTGTGGTCATGAAGTAATATCGGCGTGTTTCTCATTGGTGAAAATCCAATGGTAGGAATTCCAAGCTGCCTCATGAACCGAGCATCAGTAGTTGAAGGCAAGATTTCAGGCCTTGCCAGTTTACCACCAGCTGAAGTGACAGCTTGCTTGAAAACAGACCACCAAGGATTGGAATCATTTGTCAGAGTCAACAATGGGCATCCTTTGTGGTCTCTTAGAGGTCCTTTCTCTGTTATCTGCAATATCATCAAAGTAACTATTCTTCTTGCGGCATACAGTTGCTAAAGCATGTAAAAGGATTTCTAGAACAGTCAGCAGCATTACAATTGCTGAAACAGTCTCCTTCCCTCCCTCCCTCCCTCCCTCCATCCCTCTCCCTTCCCCTCTCCCTCTCTCTCTGTAGGTTTGTGCGTGTGTGCGGGGTCTGCCGGAGGATGGTGTTAAGGGTACAGTGGTTGCAGGACCATGGAAAGAGATGAAGCTGGTGTAGTGTCTACTAGTAATTAAATTTGTAAGCAAATCAAAATCACATTTGTTCGCACTGCTTAGCCCTCTACCACAATCCTTCATGATAAACGGGCTAATAAAGAAAAAGAAACTGTCATCACGTCACTGTATAATTTAATAGTGATAACAGCTTTATAATGTCAGAAGCAAGGCAAAGGCAACAAAGACAGCAAGTGACAAATGTAAAAGAATGATTGGCTACTATGGTCATTTTAGAGTGTCTAATTGATTAACAATATGCAAATTTGAAGGGCAGAATCAGAAAACTTGAGCAGCAAGATCTGTTTTGAACTTTGAATTGTTTCAGATTTCCCTCTAACATGTACGACAACTAAAATACGTAACGGCACTGGAATTGTGCATTGGGAGCATCAAGTCTGGATCAATGTTGGAAAATGCATGATGATCATCAAGATTACAGATCCAAGGCATGAAAAGCTCTAAGGAAGGTCTAAACAAAGAGAGAATCTTCAAAGAAGTTAAAGAGCAGGATATAAAAGTTTCTTAAAAATTGACATTTTGCATCTAAAAGTATACATTCACCAAGAAATTGTAGAACAAGCTTTAAGTAGAACAGTAGATCAAGTTTGTGAAAATAAAGATATCCCTGTAAGCTATAAAATTTGACTAGCACAGGGTAGTGATATAAAGCTTAAGAAATAAAAAAAGTACAGTATAATTGTGGTGACAGTGAATATCACTGAATGTGTTTAAGAATTGCAGAAATGCTTAATTACTATGATATACTTCTTCAAGCTTGAGAAAATAAAGATATCTCTGTAATCTATAAAATTTGACTAGCACAGGTAGTGACATAACGTTCAAGCTTAAGAAATAAAAAAGGACAGTATAATTGTGGTGATAGTGAATATCACTGAATGTGTTTAAAACTTGCAGAAATGTTTAGAAATGTTTAATTACCTTGATATATTTCTTCAGTTCTTTTAACAAGAATCTTTGCCCTACCTCAGCTTAGGCTGCAAGCTGTACACATGCTACTCAGGGTGATGGAAATTTTTTATTTGATGAACAAAGAAGACAAGTATCCATGACATTATGAATAAGTGAGATAAGACCGCATTATGATTGATTTTCCCATGAGAATATTTTTACCACATGAACTGAATGACAATCAAACAAAAGCACCAAGATATCAAAGAATCAAAGAACTGCAAAAAGTAAAGGATGTCATTGAAAATCTGAGGATAAGGCAGGAGAGCAATTGCTGACTCAGGAAAAGATGAAAGCAATGTACCATTTAATCACAATGCTACCTTCCATTAGAAAATCCACCTAATTCCCCCCCCCCCCCCAAACAACAAAAAACAAACCACACCCCACATCAACAACAGAAAAGAATGGGACATTTTACAACACATGCCGAAAACATAGTCAATAGTGAGAAATCCAACTCTATTCGAGTCCACCCAATTAGATTGCTCAAAGTACCTAGTGTGTGGATAGTCAATGCTTAGAAGAATAACCTCCATTTTGCTTTCTTTTAAGTATGGGTTTTCTGGGGGATGGGAAGAAATCTAGCGCATGTTGAATGTCCTCAGAAGGCTATTCTTGATTCAGGTGTTTCTTTTTTGGTTTTTTCTTTTTTTTTGGGGAGCATTCAACCTGATAAACTACTAACAGATCTCATGCAATAGTTCCTGTATATACCTGATCACAAAATCAGACATACTCATTTTTAGGATGTCAAAAATAAGAAACAATAATACACAGATGAATAACAAAACTGATGCAGCAACTGGAAGCAATAGGGCCAAGGCTGATTTCAGAAGTCTCAGATGCAGAAGTTCTAGACATTGTAAGATAGCAAGCAATAAGGTTGACCTTTATTCTGAATTAAATTTTAGAATATGAGAAGAAATGATGATAAGAGAACAAAATATTATAGAATGATGGATTCCCTTCTCAATTCCTTTCTTTACACCTAACGATGCACTAACAAAAGCAAGTGAACTTACAAGTAAGAGGAAGCCCGTACTCTTCATAATAGTCCTCAATTCACCTATGCCATCTTGGAAGTTAAACTAAAAGGCCACTGTTAATTTACTAGGAACCCGACTTATGACATCAAGTATTACTTCAGCAGAATATAGAACAAGGATGTTACTTGGAGAGTTGCTTAACTCACATTGCTTTTCTTCATCTATTGCAGTTAAACACTATCTTCTTACTTAAAGTCAAAATTCACTGGGTTTCTTTTTTTTTTTTTTTAAACACCATTATATTTTATTCAGATCAAACAAATAGTTTACACAAACTACTGGGCATACCTCTGATTCCAACCATGTAAAACAAGAACTAACAAAATCATACCTATCAATCATACAGCAATACTCTAACTACTGGAGCAGAGCGAAGGGTCAAAAAATGGAAAATGGAATCCTCAACATAGACTACTTATGAGATCCTTCAAGATTTGATGATAAACAGATTCACGAGGGAACAGCAGGCACCAAAAATGCCTATGATCCTGAATCACCACAAGTAAGAAGCAGTGGAGGGTTCCAAAGGTCTTATGAGCATTAACTAATTACTATTATAAACAGGGCGTGATAATTTCACCACTTGAGGATTGTTAGACTAGAGAATGTAAATCATCTCAAACAATAAATGCAAACAGATGGGACTCACTACAGCATTTTAAGTTACCCCATATGGTTCTTAGCAACAGATTCTTACTTAGAAAATCTAGGGGAGGAAAAAAATGTGCAAAAAAAAAAATGTATTTCTAAGTATATATGACAGTTTATACAAATTTAACCAAACTTCTTGTCAGTGAACTGATAGTGTGCTAATGACAGACACCTTCTCTCAATCACTCGGTTGTATCACCAGCAAGATAGCTACTAACATATTCCAGGATCTAAATCACAACCAACAATTTAAAATGAGTGCTGAAATGCACAATAGCAACATTCAGGAGCTAAAAACACAAAAGTCATATTCTTACCTCAAAGCTCATATTCCTCCAAGAGGGTGCCCATTCCTCTAGAATCCTTCTCCTCAAGGCATCCAGGTCAGCTGTTGGTGGAAGCCGCAAGTCAAGTCCTGCCTCTGCCTCAGAGGGTTGTACATTCATCACATATCCCTGCAGCAAGTAAAACCCAAACAGACATCACTGACATCCAATATCATCAATACTTACGGAATAAATGAGCCCAATCATCAAACTTACTACGGAGAAGAATTCCAGCCTTCAAAATACAGGATTCATGGAAATAACCTCAGAATTGGCGGCCAAACCAGCCTTAACCTTATCAAACTCAGCATCTCTAAACTTGGTAATAACCTCCATGCTCTTCATCAAATTCTCCATAGCTGAATTATCAAACATCCTCGACCCATGACCGGGCACCCCAACTGCCTTAATCACGATATGCCACGGCTGCCGGTCAGCATAAAACACCTGTACTCATCTCTAGGCGAGGCCTGCCTTCATCCAACACAAACCCACATTCAATCCCTTAAACTCTTCGGTTTCACGAACTTCGCCATCCCATCAAAACCCCCAACCTCCTCATCTGGGACAAATGAGATGTGCACACTCCGAAGAGGGCTGAAGTTTTTCTCCTCAATTAAACCTTTTATCGCCTCCAAATACTGAATACCGATGCATTTATCATCCTGGGCGCCGCGGGCGAAGATTTTTCCGTCCTCGGGTGGTGAGCGGAGAAGGGAGGATGAACCCACTTGGAGAGTTCCGCCGGGACGGAGTCGAGGTGGGAGTTGAGGAGGATGGATGGGAGAGTGGGGTCTGAGCCGGGCCATGTCAAGAGGAGGAGGGGTTTGTCCTTTTCCGGAGTGAAGTAAAGGATTTGGGATTCAAGGGAGGGAATAGAGTGGGAGAAGCTGGTGAGAAATTGACAGCGCAGAGGTGTAGTCTGGGGTGGGATGGGCAGTGCTAATTGGAGGTATTGTTGGAAACAGTAATAGCCGGCGATGGATTTTGGTGGTGGTTATCAGCAGCTGCTGCAACAAATAGGAAGAAGAAGAGGAAGGGGAGTAGAAGACAGGAGAGTAGGAGATGGCTGTGATAGAAGTGGTGTTGTTCGGACATGTTGCCAGTGGAATGTCGGACGTCAAGCATACGAAGTGTGGAAAATGAGCCACTTCCACCTTAAAAAAATCCAGACATTGCAGCAGTATATTTGTATGGTTAATCTACTCCTGTACAAGCCTCTTTAGTCTCTTTACTCTCTATGGCGATTGACAAAAAAATAAATAAATAAATAAATAAAAAATAAGCCACTTCCATCTTGGGGTTGTTGAGTTGGAAGTTTGGGAAGAATTTTCAAAGGAGTTTAGCCACCTTGCTTCGGAACATTTTCACTGAAACCATTAGGTTATTATTATTATTTTTCACTAATTTAGCTTTTTTTGGGTCAAACTTTTAACTAATTTAGTTTTTGAACAAATTTTTTACTTTTAATGTAAGACTTATGGTAGCCTCACCATATTTTATACCTTCTAGGTGGCCGAAAACAAAATGGTCCCACCATATTTTCTGCAATTAGAAGATGAAACAGATTTGATCGATGATTAAATTTGCTTAACCTCGAAAACAAAAGGGCCAAGCATCTACTCTCTTGAGCCATCACGGCTTCTTACAATTTTTCATGTCTCTATGCCAAATAGCTTCAATAACATGCATTAACAGAGGAACTATGTGCATGGTGCATCAAATCCGAGCAGCAACCAACAACCAAAGCATGAGGGTCAAGAAAGTGGACAATCATTAGGGATGAAGAGAGGAAAGGTTGAATACTATAATGGAGTTGAGATGGTTTTGTGATTGTCGTGAATTGTGTTGAATAGTAATTTTATGGGCATTGTCGAACCCAGGAAGAAGATTCCATGGTTGCAATAATATGGGTATTATTTTTTATTTTAGCAATATTTGTAGGATTTTTTAATTTTGCTACTATATCTATAGGGTTTTTTTATTTTTTATTTTGGCAATAGATTTATGGGTTTTTTTTTTTTGGCAATGCATCAATGAGGTATTTTTTTATGTTAAGAACGTACTCAGATATTGGTATTTATTTGTAAATTCTGAATTAGTTTAATTTACAATAATAAGCAAGTTAAATTATACAACTAATGATGTTATTGATATTCATTATCATTACCGAAAACCTGCAAGTACTTTTGTGGGATGATCTACTAGTGCCTGAGATGACAAAAAAATATGATAGAGTGAAATTCTTGAAGAATCTAAAAAAAAAAAAAAAAAAAGCAAACAAGAGAATTATTTCATGAAAATTGAACTTGCAAGAATCGAAAGAAGAGAACAAGATGACAGAGTGTGAAGTTAGAAAGCTAAAAGCCAGAAACAAGTTGTTAGTTTTTGGCAGTGGCTTGCTGTGTTTAGTTGCTAGCTGTACTTGTTGGCAACGACAAAAGAGAGACAAGCTTTCATGGACTTAGCGAACCCCTCTCTGCAGTCGGCTCTCTTCCATAGGCCATATGACCACCGGCTCTATATGCATTTTGAATTTTGAAATAGGTAAGCTCTTGCCTTAATTTCAATATTTCAACTTGAATTTTGTTGTCGTGCCCCATTTTTCAAAAAAAAAAAAAAAGTGTTTACAAAAATTAGATTTGTGACTTTTAGAAAATAAATGAAAAAGGGCCAAAATGGGACTTTAAAAAATTCAATGCGATGATTTGGGCCCAAAAGATAGTCTAAAAAGGGTTTTTGAGAAAAAAGTGGTTAGCCGCTTGGTATTGAGTTTTGGTGTATCAAATCACTAGCAAAAAAGTTTTAGAAAAATGAAAACCAGCACTTTTAGATGATTCTAGATCTTTGAAAGCAGATAAAAGATTTGGAGCCAGCCACACTGGTTGAAAAAAAGAAAGCGGCAAATATTTGGTGGACTCAAATCTATAATGCCACTTTAATCTAATCTAAGTTAGTTGTGAGATTTAATAAAAAAATTTACTAATGTAATCCTCAAATTTATCACATTTGAAGGTTTCTATATGGTGCAAACACCTAAACCTAAAGGGATATCAAGAGGCAAAATGTCTTTTCGAGAATGAATTGATGCTAATGCATTAATTGCAAAACCAAAAGAGACCTCGAAGGAGACACAAGTTATGCAAAATGAGACTCAAGAAAGTGAAAATAAAATGTTATCTATATATAAATAATCAAAGAAAAGGGGATGCAATATAATGGAATTACAGTAAGGCCGTTTGATAAAAGCGAAATCTGAAATCTCAGAGAATGAAATCGAAATCAAGTCAGATTCATTAAGTCTTGGGTGTTAAGTAGTGAATCTAATTACAACTTTTGTCAGATATAAACAGCTTTGAGCATATTATACTGTTTTGATAATTGTTTGATAATTATAGACGATTGAATGTTGAATTTCTTATATTTTACAATTTTGTCCTTATATTGACTTATTTATAAATGATCTATATTGGTATTTTTTACTAGTAGTACATATGATTTAATTTTATTTAAAATAAGAATTATTTATTAGAAAAAGAATAAAGAATAATAAACTATTATCAAAAAGCGGTATTTATTAGAAAAGAATGAACTATTAATAAAGAAAAGAATGAAGGCTAAAAATGAAAAGAGGTTGTTAAAGCAGAAACGAATGTGATCTAAAAATTGAATGATTTAATGGGTAAACTTATTAAAATGAGGGTTGACAAAAAAAAAAAATTGGAGTAGGGTTGATAAGCGAGGAAACGATGATGGAAAGAAAAAAAGAATGAGAGAGAGAAGAAAAAGACGGTGAGAAGAAAGAGAAGAGAAAAAATAAGGTGATTGTTTTTTATTTGGTGGGGTTATTTATGTACTAAAAGCTGTACCCAACCTAACAGCCGACGCGTATTTTTTATTAAGTGGTGATAAGTGATAAACTTATCACTTATTTTAACTCCATTTTGCCTAGCAATTGATTAGAACCATAATCATTAAGATGTAGTATTTTTGTTATCAAACAGTCTTAACACATTAAGGTGAAGTCATTAAGATTAGACACAGATTGGGTTATCAAACGAGAACCTAAGATTCGTGTCTGTTTCCTTCTTGTAGAGAGGGTAAAAGCATGTTGAAATTAGGAAAGTTGTACTTGCTCCTTTCCCCACATTCAAAGGGCAACTCTTCTGATCTAAGCAAACACATGAACTTGCTTATTTTTCTAATTTCATAAATGAAGTGCAAGTCTAATATGAAATGATTTGAATACATATGGGGTAAGGTATAAAATAGGAAATGACATGTGAATGAGAAAGATCTAAATATAGAAAAATATGCATGAAATGGAATGAAGAACATACAATTCATAAATCGAGCACAAAGGAACTTGTGGGTCTAGTATTAGACTAGTCCATTCCTATGAGTCACAATTAACATTGGATTAGTATAGTGATGTCATGCATTCATTATTTATAACAAAAAATATAAAACAAATAAACACACATGAACACATAGAGCACATATAAGCATTTTACTATCTAGATGTAAGATCCTAGGAAAGCAAGTAAAACACGCGTAAATACATAGGCCACATAAATACATAAACCTATCTATTATAGGAGAACCTAACTACAACCTAAGGAGAAAAATATAAAGAAAGTAAAATCTATCTAATGCTTAAATTACACATTTTGCAAAATATGACCTATCTATTACATGTTGGGTATTCCCAACACAATCACAATAACAATAAATGCAAGATTAAACCATTGGTAGAGGAGGATGAGGTGAAAACTACTCTATTTTCACAAGTGTCTTGATACATGCAGGTCCGATGGTATGACCCTCTTCTTTCAAATATTTTGGCATGTTATGGGATGATGAATCAGTGAATGCCATCAAAGTTTCCTTATAGTGGCAACTTGTTAAAGAAGCTCCAAATGAAACAATTATTACTTTGATTCCAAAGTTGAAGCTCCCACATGAACCTTTCCCAATATAGACCCATCTCTTTGTATAATTGTATGTTTGTGAATTATTTCTAAAGTGCTAGCTAATAGACTAAAAAAATCATTCTAATTGCATTAGTTATGCATACCCAGTGCTGCTTTTCTTCTGTGCAGGACAAACAAATTTTGGATAATGCTATTCTTGAGGAAATTGTTCACTTTCTCAAAAATAAGAGAAAAGGTAGAGATGGTTTTATGGCTTCTCTAAAATTTGATTTGTCCAAAGCATGATAGAGTTGAGTGACAATTTCTGATGATGATGAAAATGGTTTTCTCCCCTATCTGGATAGATGGATCCTTAATTGTGTGTCTACTGCTTCATACTCTTTTAATGTGAATAGCCAAAAATTGGTTATGTCATGCCATCTAGGGATATAAGGCAGGGTGATCCTCTATCACCCTACCTTTTTCTCATAAGTGCTGAAAGAATTTTCAATTTGATGTAGAGGATGATAAATGAAAAGTTAATCACAGGAGTTAGAGTGGGAAGGGGCTTTTGTCCAGTTTTCTCATCTTCTTTTCTTGATGATTCTTTGTTTTTTGCAGGAAATGTCCGAGGAAGCAACAAATGAAAAACATGCTAGCAATCTATGAAAGGGCTCAAGATAGCTCATGGCAAATTATGAAAAATTTGCTATTTTCTTTAGTAATAACACGGTAGGAATTTGAAAGCGAGACATGCTCCGGTGCTAGAAAATATAAAGAAGTAGTGCTAGAAAAGTATCTGGGATTGCACTATGATTATGGAAGGTCAAAAAATAGTCTTTGGCTATATAAAAGAAAGTACAAAGTAAGTAGGAACTGCAAGGATGGAAGAGGAAGAGGAACTTATTAAGTCCAATAGGGAAGGAAACATTAATCAAGAGCGGTTATCATGGCTTTCCCATACACACTATCATGCTTCAAAATCAAAAGAGGTATATAGGATCGGTTTTACGTGGTGCTACAATAAGAATTATAGCACATGCGTTGGAAGACATGCGTCTGCGTGGAGGCTCAAAAGTTAGATGGCTGGTATGGAAGAAACCAACCGGTTTGCATGGCGGTATTACCTGATAAAGTGGAAAGAGGAAATAGAAAAGTGTTAGTACAAAGGAATTAAAATTTAACGGTGAAATTTTCGAGGAATTAATAAACAAAAAAGAAAGTAGGGGAGGATCTCGAGGGAACATATGTCGATGAAATAAATAAAGGGATGTGAGGAGCAGAAATGTATAACCTAAAAAGAATCTTCAGGTAAGATGTGTGCTCAAAAGTCATAAAAGCGAAATATGGCAGCTCCTAGAAAATAATGGGAAATAAATGACAAAGGATAAAAAATACAAAATATCGAATTCAAAAGCGATGAAATAAATATCACGGTGATGGAAATAGTGTAATAGAATAATATCGAGCGAGATGAAAATTAAGAATTGTCACTTAACACAACATCCCGGACACTTACGACATTGCCGTTACCGAACATATGGCATTTCACATCACAACATTTCTGCGTGCATTATAGCACCTGCGTTATAGCACTACAGAAGAGACCCATAACCTAGGATATTGGTAGAATGATAGCAAGATTCTGGTGCGGAAATGGTGAAAATGACAGGAAAATGCATTGGAGCAGTTGGTCTAAAATGGCACAAGTAAACAGGCAAATGAGGTCTACTAGGATTTGTAGATCTGGAAAGAACTTCGATACTACTCCTTGGCAAGTAGACATGGAAAATGGCTCATTACTCAACCAGAGGATTTGCTAGAGTAGATGGGATGATGAAGGAAATATTTAGAGAGAGGAGAAGGAGTGACTAGAGAACCTCAAAAAATAGCCTCTTGGGTGTGGAAGAGTATAATGGAGCAAGACAATTCTTGGAGAAAGGTTTGAGAAGAGGGAGTGGGGCGTATGGAGAGACTATAAATGTCTGCAGCAAGATAATTGATCCCTAGAAAAACAAATGGAAAAGTTAAAGCAGAAAGGAGGCGGGAGTCTTTGTGGTACAATTGAGAATTTGTTGAACTTATTAGTGAAGGAGAGTGGAATCTAGACCTCTTAAACACATGGTTTAGGAAGAGGATGTCCTCTTAGTCACGTGGTGGAAAGGATAGAGTGTATTGGAAGTGCACAAAATCTGGACACAATTCACTGTCAAATCAACTTATGCAGCAACAATAGATGTGGGAAGAACAAAGACAAAAGAGAAGGAAAAGTAGAGAGAGCACTAGTTATGCTCAAGAAAGTTCAAAATGTGAAAAATTATGGTCATTGCAAATGAAGCATAAACTCAAACATTTTGTTTGGATATGTTTGTTACATAGCCCCAGTAAATGAACAAATCCACAAGAGGACAGAGAAGGGAGGTGGCCCAATATGTGTAAATGCTATGGAAGCTGTTGAGACAGTGGGTATATGTTATTCTTTTGCAAGAATACTGAGCTTACTTGGAGATTGGCACCAATTCAGACCTGGGATGGTCTAAGTGATATGAGAAGTAATTCTGTCAGATGGTGGGAGTGCAGGGCTCTTGGAAACAAGAAGAAGGGACCAAGGGGCTGAACATATAACTTTAATTGTAAATATTATGTAGCAGATTTGGAAAGAAAGCAAGAAATAGGAAAGTTTTGCTACATAAAATGTAGAAGTAAGTCTCACTGTACAAAAGCACAAATAGGTGAATGGAATGAGTACAAGGCTAAATGCCCAAACAGTGAAGGCAGAGAGCACATTGAGCAAACAACATAACTTACCTATACAGAAAGTTGGAAGCCACCAACTTCTTGAGGGTAAGAGATCTTTAACACAGATGCAGCCTTCACAGCAGGAATGGATAGATATGGAACGGGAGTTATACCTGCAAGAGATTGGAAAAGAAACATACTGAAACCATGGGCAAAATCAAAAGCAAAGTCAAGTGAAACATTAGTGGAGAAAGCTACGGCTATTAGAATGGAAATGATAATGGCACATGATGCAAACTGGAAGGAGGTGGAATTCCAAGCAAATTCCAAAATGATGCAAACTAGAAGTGGAATTCAAGCGGATTGCAAGGAGATTGTAAACGACATGATTAGAAAGGACAATGATAAAGAATCAAGAGTTGCTGTCATCTTAGGGATATTGAAAAGATGAGAGGTCAGTTTGATCAATTTACTTTTTCTTTTGTTAGCAAAATAGGCAATATGTGTGCACATAAACTAGCTAGATTTGCTGTAAAGTTGCTCAAAAGAGATGTAAAAGTGGAAAGGAACTTTCCTGTGTTGCTCAAGAGAGTGCACAAAAGATCAATTGGGTAATACCCTTTTTCTAAGGAACCTTGTAATATCAAGATAGTAAAGGCTGAAATCAAGTTTCTACTTTCCGATGAGCCAAAAAAAAAAAATTATACATCAGGTATTGAGTACCTCAAATAAACAATAAAAGGGGCATCTAGATAAATAAATAAAACTCAAAATAAATAAATAAAAGTAAAATATATATATATAAACACATAGGAGCACATTAGGCCACGTAATTGGGATTTAAAAGATAATAGGGGACCCTATTTCAAAGTCAGGACCGTAATACCACTATCCTATCTACCATCCAGAACATGAACAGACTAGTAAAGATACTATTATCTACAAAATGATTTAAAGAAAAGTGTTAAAAATGAATTAGGTCTCATTTTCATGTTATTGAAGATGCATAGAAAACTAAGGGCTTCAGATATTTAAAATGACAAATAGAATACATTCTTGAGCAGCAAAAAGCAAAACTTAATTAAAGAAAGGAAACAATCATAATTGAAATCAAGAAATTACCATGGACTAAATTACAAAAATTTGAAAAGCTTTTAGGGTAAAAATGTAATTTTACAAGATTAAAGGCCAAAATAAACTAATTAGGAGTCCAGGAACAAATTTTATTGCAAATAAAATAAGGATCTAAATGCAAGATATTTAAAGGCACTTTTGGGCCATATCAGAGTTATTTGAAAACCAGAGACCAAAACAAAGTTCATTTTCTAGCTAAAACTATCAATCCAATTGTCTGGGCTAGCGTATATGCTTTTTATTGGAGATAAAAGTAACAATAGATCACCTAAAAAATAGGAACAGGTCCACTTAAAAGACTCAACAACCAATAACCCATTTTATCCAAACGGACCAAATCTAAAATTAAGCAAACCTCAGCAAAACAAAGGGATAAATAAGCCCAACTAATTAAAAGAACAAACAGGCGTAATCTGACAGTTCAAGCAAAACCAACAAAATAAATCAACCAACTCAGCTAGAACAAAGAAAATAAAGCAAAAGTGGTTGAAGTGTTTGGAATGCTTTGTCAGATTCTAGAAGATTTCCGCCACAGTAGTCGGAACTTCACCAGAAAGAGATTATCCTAACAACCTTTTAACCCAACTATTTACATAAAGACATTGTGGCTGAAAATTTTCTAGAAAGTTATCCTAATGAACTTTTAACCCAACTACTTAGATAAAAGCATTCTCATGGGCTAAAAGCATCACAATACCATCAAAGAGAGCCAAAATTTCAAGAACGTAATTCAAGGTTTGACTTCATATTTTTATGCCAAAATCAGCAGACAATATAGAAAAAAAAAGTTTGATAATCAGATTCCTTAGATAGTAAGGTAAAACTCATTAACATTCTTGGGCTCAAAGCAATCGAATCAAGAATCACCATTTTTTATATAAGGAAGCTTCAAATTCTTGTTTTCTATCCTGTTATTCTCGTTAAAACATGAAACCTATTTCTTCAATTCCCTTAAGCCATCATAAAACTTAATTGAAGCAACTATTCATAGCAAAAAAGACATCTCAGGGGAGAAAAGGCATGACAATTCTATTGTGGCATTTTGAACAATGAAACTCAAGACAAGGAGAAAACTCGATTAAAATCATAAAGATAAGTTAGAGGTTACTTGAAACTTTAGAAGGTTAGGGAGGTGAAGAATTTGATGTAAAGATGAGTTTTGAACGGTTTTCTTCTAGAAATTGAACAATGTTAAGAATGGTGATCACTAATTTTGAGTGGATTTTGAAGGCCATATATGTGGTTCCTTATGAAAGTTTTGAACACAAAAATGCTTCTAGATGTTTTAGGGTGTGGGGACAAAGAATCACCAAAATGGATCAAAATCTAGAGAAATTGAGGCTGAGTAGAGCTGGTTCGTCAGCCTTGTTGCTTCTTCTTCTTTAAGAAAAATTTTCTCTTCTCTCTCTCTCTCTCTCTCACTCAGTCTCTCTCTCTCTTGATCTTTTTCTTCCCTGTTTATCCCTATCACTGATCACTTTTGATCACTTTCTCTCTCTGAAAAACTCTAATATCCTTTTTTAGCCTTATTTATATGTGGGGTTCTTGGAGAGGGGGATATGAACCTAAATTGGATGGCTTTGATTTGTTCTTGGAGGCCAAGCAATTCGTGATGATTTTGGATGAAAAGTAGTAAAAATCCAGATTAGTTATGAGCTATTTCTTCCTTCTCTTATATGATTTCCAATGGGACAAGTTTTCCACTTAAAATTCAAGGAGCAAAATTAGGGGATGCGATGGCTTTGTTCCCGAAGAGGAATGATGGACAACGTGTGAGTGCAAAAGTGTTAGAGATAGTTTGGCAACAAGAATCGGCATCTGGTACGAGTTGTTCCTAACAAATGCAAAATTAATTTGGCGATGGACTCTTCTTTCTTGTATTTTATTTTCTATTTAGGCTTTTCACTTCTTTTATTGGGTTTTTGTGGGTTTTATTTTAAGTTTCATCTTGGGTTCACTTTTCTTTTCTCTTTCATTAAAACTACAAAAAATAAAATAACCATATTAGAATAATAAAAGAAATAATGACTACTTGGTAAAATTAAAAAATTAAAATAAAATGATAATGAGAAAATTTTGGTGTCTACAGTTTGCTCCCTCTTGTTTGAGTTTGAAGAAACTCAGAGACAAAACATAACCTGGAAATTACCTACATCTCTTCTTAACTATAACTAAACCAAGATAAATTAATACTATAAGATTATTTCTCAAAATGATATGATGAAAATGCAAGTTGTGACCAAGGCAGAATGGGCCTATCTACATATTCTATCATAGGAATTAGGTCAAACATAGTTTGAATGTAAAATGAATTCTTATGATAAAGTAAGTGTACCAACTTTCATTGGGGATCTATATGGAAAACAAAGAAGAATTTGAGCCCTTAGAACTTCTAAACAAGTAATATAGAAATGTGGTGGAATACAATTGCTACCAAAAGAAAAGAAGGAAAGGCATGGAGGACACAATTACTAATCTAATCTGAGTCAAAGAAAATGGTGTTTGGAGACACAATTACTACTCAAAGAAAAAAGAGTACATGAAGAAACACCATTACTACACAAAGGAAATGGATGCCTGAGGAGGAACAACATTCTTGCTCAAAGGGTGCATAGAGAAAGCAATTACTATTCAAAGGAAAGGATGCATAGAAGAACACCATTACTAATCAAAGCTTTGATGCCTGAGAGAAGAGCTGGTTGCTACTTCAAAGAAAAGCAAAGAACAGGAGGAGCGTGGTGATTACTGGTCCAATGAAAAAAGAGTGCATAAAGATCCCATTTACTACTCGAGGAAGAGGTGTGCTGAAGGAATGCCACTACTATTCAAAAGGACGCTGTGTAGAGGAAGCAATTACTATTTCAAAAGGGGAGGGTATGTAGGGAGTGCAATTACAGTTATTTCAAAGAGTATGTGGAGGAATACCATTCTGTTTCAAAGAAAAGGGTGCATGGAGGAATGTTATTACTACTCTAAAGGAACCTGTGTGAAGAAATATAATTACAATTTCAAAGAAGAGAGTTGCATGGTAGGAATGAAATTACTATTCTAAAGAAAAAAGGGTCGTGAGGAGCCATTACTACTAAAGTGTATGCAAAAGAGTGCATGGAGGAGTACTATGCACTCAAAAGGGTGTGGGAGGAATGCAATAACTACTCCAAAAGAGAGTGGATGCATGGAGGAATACAATTTTTATTCCAAAGAAAAAAAAAGTGTGCAGGAGGAATACCATTACTACTTCAAAGCTTGCACATCATGCATAGAGGAGATGCCATTACTACTTCAAAATGTAATGCGCAAGGAATGCAATTACTACTAAAGAGAAAAGAGTACAGGAGGAGATACCATCACTACTACAAAAGGATATATGAAGAATGCAATTACTACTCTAAAAAGATGTGCGGAGGAATTCAATTACTACTCCAAAAGGGTGTGTAGAGGGATGTGATTACTATTACAAAGAAAAAGAATGATTCTTAAGCCTTGACTATTTAGTTGGATTGGATCCAAAAACGACTAGTGGGAAAAATATAGAATGCACCCACATAGACTATTGATAGGATTGAATCAGGAGTCTAGATAACTAGCAAAAGAAATGAAAAAAATGCACCCAGGTTTATTTATTTGGTGGGATTGGACCCAAGCCCTAGACAACTAGTAAGAAGTGCAAATGAAGCATGAAACTACAAGTTCTTGGTTGTAAGACTCAAAAGTAAAATGACATGTCCAAATTGTTGGACTAAGAATTAAAATGTTATAATACCATGCTATTGGGATAAATGAAAATGCAAAATCTGAGTTTTCAGATGTGAAAATTATCATACAAGTTGCTCAAATATAAAGAACATAAAATGCATGCAATACTAAACTTGCTGAGTGGATTGTTGCAACATTTTGATTTTTCAAACCTTAGAAGAAAAATTAAAACCAGCAATTTTCAAGTGAGCATGACAAACTTTAAAACTTTGGGCAATATGATTGAAATACTTCCTTGAGGAATTTAAAACAAATGCATATGTGCCATTACTTCCCTGGGGCCGATTTTCAAATTTTCATCGAAACAAATTTGAATGCATTGTCAAATTTGAAATCACTCTTTCAAAATTTTAATGTAAATTATCACTCACTTTAAAGGAATTTACTAGTGTAGTATCACTCACTAAAAAAATTTGCCACACTTTTCTCTTTTGATTGAAAATTTCTCTTTATAGACTTTCTCAGTTTTCTTTCAACCATTTGTCCTATTTTTCACCTTTATTGAAATTTTTCTTTTACAAATTTTCTCCAATTTTCTTTTTAAAATTTAACCTAATTTAATCAACTTAAAAATTTGCAATTAGATGACAAACTCAAACATAGTTGCTGGAATAAGTACTCTTTTCTAAGTGGATTAGAGGCCATGCCGGCTCTAGAATGTAGCATTATTGCTCCCACTTTTTTCCGTGATTGGCCCAGCTTTTGGATTTGAAAATTTGTGCTTCTTTCTCAATCTCAACTATGACCTATAGATGGTGGGGACTTGCAAAAATACGATATGTACTTAAATTTTCTAGAAAGTTTCATTCTTTATTCTTAAAGTTTTGGCTTATCAAAGTTAGATTTTGAGTAACAAATCTCAAGAATGTACCAACAAATGTTTTATAAAAAAAATTTATTTATGCCATAAATACTTTATGGGCGTTTTCTCAAGGGATATGCTCCATGAATTTTGAAAATAGTCACATACCAACGTACCAATATATAAAGTGTATTGGTGTATCACCGTGATATGCTATAACTGACAATATAAATTGCATTGCTCAAATGAAAAATAAGCTAAAAATAACTATGTGCTTGGAATCATATGAGAACTTATGATGAACTTTTCAAAATAGACAAAATTACAGTAAGTTCTTTCCTCATTTTAGCTTGGTAATATTTGAGAAAAGGACCCACTCTTTCTTGCTTGTTCTTCCTTCAAGATCAATCAAGTGGATATTAATTCAAATTTTCAGGTGACTAAGCTATATTATACATTAGGATTCCTCTGAATTTTGTATCAAATTGCATCTAACTCATTCGATAACTTATCTTTCATGAAAGCAAATAGTTCTTCACCCTTATTTCTTATAAAAGTTCGGTCAATATATAAGCTCTTTATAGGTGTAATATATGGGTAAAGTGATAGATAGATAAAGGATAAAACAAATTATGGCCTTTTGTGATCATGGCGTTTGGTAGATCCTTTAGAGTTTGATCATCTTTTCAAGTTAATACGGGGAGAAATAAGTTAGTAATGGACTTTATAGGCTTATAATATAGCTTGAATTTCTCTTTTTTTTTTCCTTTTTCCTCTTTTGCTCATTTTTGTATATTTTTCTTTCTCTTTTCTTTTCTTTGTTTTCTTTTGCTATTCTTCTTTTTATTTTCTATTTTTTACCAATACCAAAATCAAAATATTGATGGTAGAATCAAAACTTTAATTTCTAGAGAATAGATGGTTTTAAACACTTTTCATATCTTTCTCAAAAATTTAGCATCTTTATTTTTATTAAAATTCTCAAATCTCTACCATAATATGGATGTGATCATAAATGCTTTTGAAATAAACCATCAATTTAGACTCAAATGGGATGCAAAGGATTAATAATGTTTAAAACATATGCTAGAAAAAAGATGGCCAAAAGCATCATCTTCAAGTCACACACTAACTACCAAAATAAAGAACAATTCATTGTAAGAACCTACTATTTTCAAGATTTGAAAACCCCAAATGTATAGATGGATCACCAAGGATTTTATTTGAAATGAAATTGTATTTTGATGGCTAAACAAATAGGAGAACAAATGATAAAATCCCATATAGATAGAGAAATGGCTTAAAGCATCATCCCAAATTATAAAACAAACAAGAGTAATGAGCATTTTTTTTGGCTTTCAATTGGATATGGATTGAATCTAATTAGATATAATGAACCTCTTAAAAATAAGAATTAGCTTAGTTTGGGGTGTGTCAACCAGAAGTGACTGATCTACTAATTTTGGAGGCTTGATAGGTTTGGGCAAAATATGAATAGTAAAAATGGAAGTAAAACTCATCATGCTTAGTCTCTTAGGTGGAACTAACAAGTTTAAATAACCTATTTGAATTTTTTGGATTTTAGGCTCATATTGAAATGTTGAGATCATAAATCTTGTGCATGCAAAGATTTTAGAAAGCTTAATATACACTTGTGAATTTCAATCAAGAAATGACAAAATTGAGACTTTCAACTTGATCTTGTTTCCTAAACTCCATCCCTTATGAAATCTCCTATAAGTGAAATAGCATGGAATGCATGTATAAACAAAATTACAAAATAAGAAAAATCTAAATGAATAACTTTATTTGTGCAAATATTTGAGTAAAAGAAATTTATTTAATTGAAATGCATTTGAAGAAAAAAAAAAAAATCTCTAAAAACAACATATCCATTTTTCCTTTTTTTTTTTGACAAAATATGTTGGAGGCGACAAATTTTGATAAATGAGCCATTAAACCTCTATAACACAAAATTTCTAAAATCAGGACTCCATGTTGCCAAATGCCATATCTTGCATTGTGAGATCTTACAAGGGTCAAGTATCACACCTGAATTTTTAACACATTTTTTAGACGAGGTTCTTAAATGTAGAGAAAACTTTATTTTCATCTTACTAAAACACCTTTTATAAGTGCAGAGAGGAAAGGAAAAAAAGAAAAAAAAGAAAAAATGCAGAGTTAGTAAACAAAATTGCAAAATCAATATGCATGTCCTATAATGCAGAAGCCCTTTTATGTCAAGGGTGGAAGGCCTAGCATGAATAATGCAATTCGGTAAGATTAAAACAATAATCTCATGATGAACTCAGTCGATTTATTTGGTATTTGATTAAATGGTGAAAAATTGACCCGGTAGAGAAGGTATAAGATCTTTGGCATGTCGAATGAGGACAAAGAGATTGAATGGATTAATTAACTTTAGTTGGCTTGTGAAGAGAAATGGCCAATGGTTATCTGGGCGTAAAAGAGTTAATCTTGCATGGTGCTAATGTGGATTTGTCTTTTTTTAGTAGGTATGGATTAGAATCACGAGAGAGAAATAAAACTAATTGAATGGATTGGATATGGCGCAGGCAGATCCTATTCAAATTGATTGTATTGCTTGCTTGTTTAGCTCAAACGCATTTATTTTATTTAATTTTACTAGTCTATAGAGCCTTCTAAAATCAAGATTTATTTTCGATTATAGTTATTATCTCAATAAAAAGAGAATCATTTTATTTCTTGGGTTTGAGTAATCCTTTAATAGCAAATCTCTTACCAATTTTATCGAAAATGGCCAAAAGTGATTATTAAATATTCATATTATTCTAGCGGCTCTCGCAATCTTAGGTGCTATCATCCCTTGGGACCCAGTTTGCGCAATACAGTTGGTACAAAAAATATAAGCGTTAGGATCTCATTGGATTATATACTTCAAAACAAAGAATAGTTTATTCTTAATACGGGATTAGCAAGTGGCATTGGCTATGAGTGGCTGATAATTTATTAAAATGAATAAGATGCAAAAAAATTATGGCTTGGAAACACTTGAAGCCTAAAGGGAGACTATTTAAATGCGAGTTAAGGCTACAAATGACATGGAATACACATAGACACACAAAATTTAAACTGGCGTAACTAATCTAGAAGGAAGCGGTTTCTCCTAAAAGAGTATCATACCCAGGACTCTTATTCCTAGCTTGCAGATGCATACAAGAGAGAAAATAAAGTTAATTCACATCCCAAATAACATATAACACATTGAAATAACAATAGAATTATTTTGCAAAATTTAGAAATAGAAAGGAGTAAGATCCCTCTATTAAATGTCCCAAGGAGTAGGTATACTCTATAGATGATTCTAAATGGATCCCATGCATAAGGTTGAGGTTCACTAATGCATTTAGCAGACTGATAGAGCTTTAGATCCCAAACTTTCAAATCAAGGGAGACGAGGACAGCTTTCCAATTTCATATTCTTTGGCTTGGATGATCTCCCCTAGGTGCTGTTGTGATGTAAAGCACACCAAATGCTTCTCTCAGGGAAATTGATCCTAATCCCCAGGGAGGTGGGATGGCAAGCCATAAAAAAATAAAAGGATTAAAAGTAATGCATTACGCTGACATGAGATGCTTCCCAGGGAGGAGGAATTAATACAATAGACATGGATTGAAGATTAGAGTAACTACTTCTATCTAAATAAAAGAAGTATACAAGCAAATAATATAAACAACAATGAATAAACCATCCATCCACATGCACAAACCATAGGAGAGTGGAAGTGTGAAGCTAAAATATCCTAAAACAAAACTGGAAAAATAGAACACCATCAAATGCAATATAAAGAAAAAGAATTAAAAGGAAAAAAAATTGAGCTGACAGTGTTGGGGGACTCACTAATAATCCCAATAGAGTCGCTTTATTTCTTGAAAATAAAAAGGTGTTTAAAACATAGATTTTTTATTTCTAGAAATAAATAAAGGAATTGGGAATGGAGCTTTGAAGAATCACGATTGTTTGGATGGACAGTCGGATTTTTTTTTTGTGAAAAGTGCATCCACTTGATATTGAGTTTAGTATATCAGGTCAAAAGTTTGAAACGGAAATCCTTTTTACTGACTCTAGGTTTTAGTAAGGAGAGAAAAAATTTGGGAGTCAGGGTTGAAAGAGAGGCAAAGACCATTCAGGTAGAACCTAAAGGCATACATTTTAACCTAGCTAAACCTGGTTGTGAGGTTTAATCAAAGCACTTCATCAAAACTCCTAATGTATTTATGAGCCCAACCTCCTCTAAGCCTAGCAGGAGGGAGGTTGTGAGAGGCACTTTATCCCAACTCTCGCCGGGGACTCAAGCATTCAAATAAATACTAGCAAACTTGCAATTTCACCAATCCACCATCACATTAATATTAAGCTGGAAAAGATGATTAAGCTTAAAATTACAATCATCATTTAAAATTCTAAACCCTGGGCAAACTAATGCACTTCCATGACAAAGGTACTCAACACCAAAAAAACCAATGTCAGAATAACTTCATACCCAGGACAAAGTCAAAGATCAGACAACTTCTGGCGCGTATCGAGGGATTCTCGTCACACATTGAAAGGCTCTTAAGCGGGTGGAGCTAAAGCTGATGGTTTCAGGTCATGCACATGCACTTAAAAACTGATAAAGTAAAGTAAATAAATAAAAGAAACTTCATGAACAAATTAAAGTTAAGCGTTGGGGATCTGAGTTGCTGAAGACGATTTCCCATTCAGGAGCATTTATAGGCGGTAATGTGTCGGCTGATGGAATGACGGCTTCTTGCTATTTCCGACCGCCCCAAACTCCCTGGTGCCTTAGCGCGCGGCTAACCGGTGAGCAGCGATTGATGGTGGGTATCTCAGGCACTGGGGCTTAAAGGTGATTGTGTATAACACATTCCGTTTCCCAAATTCAACACATTAGGCTCACGATAGTGCCGACTCTCAAAGGGGCAAATATAGGTATGCTCTCTATTTGGTGGAATGGATGAACAGGTTCAAGTTCAACATAAGCGGTAACAAGTCACATAGCGCATTCCACTTCGTTGATAATTAGCAAAATAAACATGCATTTGGAACTCACCGACAAAGTAGGGGTCCAGTCCAGTTTTGATCAGGTTAATCAGCGCACCTAAAATGAGTAAAAGAGCGAAAATAAGTTTTCCCTAGTTCCTTGATAAATTTATTTAAAAGAGGTTAAGACAATTTCTAATTGATTTTGAAACTTTGAAAAATCTGTAACTCAGAATTATAAGTCAAATTTTGCACATTTGGTACTGCATTGGAAACCTCTTTGAAATTTCTAAAACTTTGTAGAAGACATCAATTAAAATTATGGGTGTGAGGAATTAGCCGATTTTTACGTTTCAGCAGCTTCGATGGAGCAGGGCATGCTCAGGGCTATCAGGCTACTTTAGAAAATTTTCCACCAAATTACAGAAAAAATCAGTTAGCCTCTAAAATTCTTACACAATATAGGTACTACACTGGGGAGTTCAGCAGAATGCTGAGCGAACTTAAATTGCGACACTGCGTGTGAAGTATAACAGTTCAAATAGAGGGGATTCAAATTTCTACCAGAAATTTCTGGGTTTCGAACTTACAGGACAGAGTTTAAACTCTTTGGATGATATTCATGTCCCAAAATTACCAAATTTGTCACCTAATAAGCATTCCATGTATAGGCTAAGTTCATACAAATTTCAACCAATTTGTTAAATATAGAGCAGTTTTCTGATGCCCAAAAGGTTGGATTAGGTCAGCTCTTCAAACCGATGATTTAAACTGTCCACTTAATCCCACATATAATAACATATACTACCTCATTTAACTTCATTTCATCCCCTAAGCTAGTATTAGTCTTCCTTAACCTATTGATCAAAGCGGCAGATGCATCTTTTGCCAAAATTTATGCAGAAATAAACCTAAAATCCGGACAGCATAGTATTTAATTTTCCAGTTTTCCCTTATTCCATTAACCACCAAACTTGGCTCAATTCTGAAGGAATTTGTATGGAGACATTTAATGGCGCAACCCCTCATTCAAGACTCACAATCAGCTTTTTAACTTGCCAAAGGTGCGGCCGTCAAGAGGGAAGAGCAATTTCTTCCTTGTTTTCTTCCTTCGCCAAGCGGTTCCTCCACTAGGGGTTTTTTGTCCAAAATCCAACCAGCAATTTTTTTTAACTCAAATTCGCTGGTGCATCAATATACATGCTAGAACTCTGTAATCAACACAGTGTAGGGTTTAAAACCCACTATACAACCAAATATCAAAGAAGAACAATTTATTAGAATTAATCTTCCAAAAGGTAAAAACCAACACATGAATCCATTTCATCCAAAATGACAGAGTCATAACCTCTCAACCTCCCAAACTATCATCATATTAAAATGGAGTTTAAGAACAAAAGTTCAAACTCTAGTTTCCTTTATCTTCCAGAAACAAGCAGGAGTTCACCAAGTAGACTAGAGCTCCCAGTGCACCTACTCCAAGACTTTCTCCACAGAGTGCAAGTCCAAGCGGGATTAATGGAGAGCTGTGTGCAGGGTTTTGTAGGGAATTTGGTGGTAATTGCTGAAAATTTGGGAGGAGAGGAGGTTTGGGATGGGGAAGAGGAAGGTGAAGGGGTTTGGTCAATTTTTAGGTTGGCTGGAAGGCAAGACATGGGTGTATGTATTCTCCAGGTCCAAAGCTTCCTTGGTGGGCTGTGTGGTAGGTCATTTGGCAGGGTGTGGATGATATGGAATTGACTATCATTCATTAAAATAATTCAAGTGTGTCGTCAACTAAAACTAAGCTAAAATATATTATCTACTAATGTATTTCAATCCTTCTATTATTCTAATCAATCATTTCTAAGCATTTCTTTATTTAATAAATGCTAGAGGTTCTTAGCATGAGGAGGAATGGGGTTTAAGTTCAATGGGGAAAGTGCAGTAAATGAGGAAAAATGGGATTTCACTGAGATAATTATAAAGGATATTATATAAATAAGGCTTGGTGCATTATTAATTATTATTATATACTGTATATATATATATATATTTTTTTTTTTTCGAGGCGTTACATCTGCAAAAGAAAAGGTACGTCACTCAAATTCTCACCTTTTCAAACAAATAGGACGTGCAGGATGGTTCTTTTGCATTTCCTCTTCCACTTCCCAAGTTGGCTTCCCACCCACAGCCGGTTTCTCGCATGGAGACTTTAGCAGGGAGGACTTTTCTTGATCCTTAAAATCCTTTACTTCTCGGTAGAAGAGGGATCTTTATAGGTCTTTCCTGTCTGAGAGTGTCTCATCCATCTCAATCTAGATCTAATTGCCGACTTGTAGCTGGGATGATATTTCTTGAACATTATGAGATGGAGATTTGAACCTTGGACATACTAGGCAGGGTAAAATCTGGTTTGTCCAACCCCACTTTCCAGCCAGCAGGTGCCTCCTGCAGCAGTCCCATTATGCCGGCTTCCAATTTTGCCTCTTTGGTCACTGCACCCCGCCTTCTTAGACTGTTTATGAAAACTTTATCACCTGCCCCAGGGATGAATACTTTCTTCTGTGGCTTTCTTTTGCCGACTCTGAGCCGTTTTGAAAGCTCTTTCTCTGCCTTAACTTCACTTTCTCTTGGCCCAGTCCAGGGTCGGATTGGGGCTTTCCTTTCTCCTACTTCATCCCAATGGTCGGTGATGTCGGCACCTTCTCCATAAGTACCTCATAAGTTACCATTTAGACTATTGGCATGATAAGCATTTGTTATATATACACAAGTATAAACCAATGTCGTATGCTTTGACTCCAGCCTTCACCAAATCATTATACGATCTTAACATATCCTTCAGAGGTGAGATTCTGGTCCTCTTAGACTTTGGCCATGCATGCGAGGATGATAGTATACTAACTTTGCTTTGTCCCAAGGTCTCTTTACAATACACTTTAAAACCTGAAGGAAACAAGCCCTGGGGTCTGGGTGGGCTACAATATTTCTTTGAATTGTGCAATCTCATTATCTCCCTTCCAGGATAGAGATGCAGCCCAGGCCCTGAGATACTTTGCATACCTTTGGCGGTAGAAAATGTCAGGACTTAGATGAGTCGATCTCGACTACCCATATAGTATCATGTACCTTTTTGACTCCTTGAGTCAGTGGCAAAATCATAGTAATATGCTCCTAATTTTCATTGAGGGGTTTCTAAGGGTTGTGCAGAAGTCTTAGAGGGGCTTTTGGTGTTAACTTCACTGATGACAAGTAAGACAAGTCTGCACATATTGGCTATCTCTGTCATCCCGGTCTGAGTCCTAACAGAATCTTGAGCACACGTCTGTACTCGGGTGAATGGCTACTTTGGACCCGATGTATACAAATCTCTCTGCTGTATTACCTCATCGGTATTCGGCACTACTATGCTAGGAACCTTAACCTCCTTGGTCTGTAAATCTACAGGTCTGCTTGCAGACTTTTCCAGTAATTTCACTCTGTAGATCTTTTATTTTGTACTTCCCCTTAGCCGTTCCAATAGTGGAGACCTAATTCTTATTTTTCAAAAATAACCTTCGTCCAAGACGGTTTCCCTATTGCTCCCAGCATTTCCCATTCATTTCTTATCAAATCCACATTTCTTGAAATTTGGAACTAGCATGTTCTACAACTTGTTAGCCTTTTCAGGATGATATTTTGTAGACAATCGCAGATCCTCAAACTCTACCATCTCCTTTGTCTTAGAATTCAGCTCAGGAAAACAAGATATTTCAGGCGTATGAGATTGGTGAACCTCAGAAGTTATCCTATGTAAATAATGTCTCACCTGTAAACTTATTAATATAGCCTAGTGCTCTCTAGGTCATGTTTGGGTAGTTCTTGTTGTTGGGTTTCGAACTTCCTGAAGCATATGCATATTTTCCATTTTTTTGCATCAAAACGCAGCCTAATCCATCCCCTTTAGGACATCACGAGATAGACTACAAATCCTTCTTTTGCATGGTGGGGTTAAAATGGGTTACTTACTCGGTTCTTCCGTTTAACAACTCTTGGAAACCTTTCTTCACTTAGGAGCTCAGTAAATTTTCATGTTTCCCTAGTCCGTCGGTCAAGGTCAGTAATTCTGAAAAATCCTGAATGAGCGGTAACTACTTGATAACCCTAAAACTTCTCACACCTTGGTAGGGTTTCGGGTCTCTTCAGTGCATAACGGCTTCCAGCAGATGGGTCAACTACAATTCCATGTGCGGAGATTGTACCCCTAGAGGAGATACTTCTTCCTTGAATTCACACTTACTAAACTTGGCAAAACAACTTGTGCTCTGGAGGTTTTGTACAATCTAAGAATCAGGCTGGCATGGTCTTCTAGGGTTTTGGGGCCCCAACAATATATCATCAGCCAAAGATCACCTAGTGGTCCAAGTAGGGCTTGCAGACCACGGTGCATCAAATCCATGGAGCGATGGTGTAAAGAAGCATTTTTACACAAACTCTCTTAGATATCCATATCTTCGTTGAAAATTTGTTTTGGTATCTCCTCTCCCTAATCTCAATGGTGGTATCCCTATCTAAGCAGATCCGATTTGGAGAATATATGACCCTTTCTGTGATTGTGGTAAATAACTTCGTCTGGCTAGTGGTAAGGGACACTTGTTCTTAATCGTCATCATTTCTTTGATAGCGTCTGTACTTGACCTTAGACCCTTCATCTTTCTTTTAACAGCGATGCGGTGCTCCCCCACGAGAATCACTACGATAAATCCCCTGCTCGGTCTTGTAGCGTATGCTTCAACTCTTTAAGTTCAGGAGCCATTCTCCAGAGTCTTAAAATTGGTTGTTCGGTGAATCAATTTGAACTCTCTGCCCGTACAGGCAGACAATTCTCGAAAATACATGGGAAAATCCCAACAATTGTACGTCTTCCCTTGTCCATCAGGCAGGGTTTGAAAGCTGTGCCTTGACTTACTTGAAGTTTCTGCGTAATTCACGAAATATAAGTAGGTAAACCAACATTCATAGCATTAATCTCAGCATTAGCCTTCCCAGGTATATCATTCAATCTCTGAGTCCAACTTAGCGCAGCTAAGCAATCATCCAAATAATCACATCATACCTTAATATCGGACTTACCAATCAACACCTTCAATTTTCTCTCTTCTATCCACAGTGCTAGAGCACATATACACTAAACTAAATCAAACTTTGAATTCCCCACAGTTGGTGAACTACCTCTAGGTCAAAGTATTCTTGAGGTTTATATCTATACCTCAAACAAATGAGTGCTGAAGAAGAATAGGGATATTATACGAGTCCAATTCAAACTGTAAAAAGCGATGGAGGGAATGGTGCAGCTGAGCCACTTTAGGTAAACCTCTTGATGGTCTGAGCAGACTTTCGTCCCCGGAGTACACTTTTATTTGTTGCCAGGGTAACACAACAGTTTGACCAGGCTTCCCTCCCATCTCGGGTTTGGTGACAAGAGATATTTGGTAATTAGAACATCCGCCTCGGGTGTTTTCTTGCTTCTTCCAGCATTTCGGTGGGTGTGGTTTTGGTTTCACACAAAGCCACCGTAAGACGTGGAGTAGGCTTGGCTCCCTTGCTTGGGACAGCTCAGCCAGTGGAGCCTCTACAGTAGACCCTCTAGATGCCCTTCCTGAGGTTCTCTTGATTGTTCGAGGCCTGCTGACCTCTCAAACTTGGGCGGAACTCCCGGATCTATTGTTTGGAGCTGCTAGAGAGCACTCCTTTTCTTGGTAAACTCTTGAGTTGGGCCGGTCCTGATCCTTTAGGCTTTCTCGTGACCTCACTATAAAGCTGTGTCCGGGCATAGCCCTTCACCCAGATCTCAGAGATTCAAGCCCTGGATAAGCGTCTAATTCTTGTGAAACAGGTGGCCCTGCCAATTGAGACGACTTGAACAACTTAGTAGTTGTACCTGTCTGCTTTTCAGGCCTTGTTGACGCCTTACCAAGTCATCTTCCTCTTTGTACAAGGAGGAGGAAAGCTTAGCGTGAACTCTGGAACCAAAATTCTCCCAAAGTCACAAGTGCAGATTCACTATCCTTTGGCCGGATCATGTTTCTGCTGATCATGCGCTCCTTCAAGGTGTAAAGGCCACCGCCTTTCCTCGGTATAGTTGGATGCTGAAAATATATGCATGTCTTTACTCTAACCACCCCCTCGACCTCAGGATGGTTCTACGAGAACTTAGGTGTGAGCTTTTGGGAAGCTCATTTATCCTGTTGACTCATTGGTTGGTAGTTCCCCTGGCCTTGTTGATCCACCGGTGAGCCAGATGCCGATCATGGTTTATGGCCGGTAAACCACTTGTTCCCAAGGAAATCTACCCTTGACCTTGTCTAATCTAGTCCTTGACCTTGGTCAGCTGCTGACCTGGTGATACCCTCATTTTGGGGTTTGTCACTTTAAAGGCCTCGACCTGGAATCTACCGTACCGACCTCGTCTAAAGATCCTTGGTTTCCTATAATGGGTAGACATAATTAAGTACAAATACTAAGAATAAAATTAATACATAATAACAAGGTGAAGTGAGAGATGAGAGAGAAAAGGAGAATGTAAAGAAATAATACAAATTCAGATAAATGAATTTAACAATTTTAGTAGAAACCAAACGAGAGATTTTCAAAATTATCCAATTTCATACATATAACTAGGTATGGGGTCTCGATTTGCTGCTGGTGATTGGCATGTTTGTCTTAAAGGATTACCTAGGACCTATAACTCACAGGTCAATTTGCCACACAAAATATAATGGAAGGAAGCAATAAGGTAGGCATCGAGGGGACGAGATCCCTCCCAACCTGAGTCTCCTTAGCAGTTAGTAAACCCTAAAACTCAGTACTACTTGCAGCCCCTCCTCTAGTCCTCGGCCGGGACCACCCGGAGTGCCACTCAGGCCGAGGTCCTCCATCTCAGACTTGGGTCCTCCTCGGAAGAGGGATGAGTCCACCAGTCAAGGATATCTTCATAAGGCTCCACCTGGATGGGTCTTATACTCAGTGGACCTATCAAGCGCCGCCTACACCCAACATGTTACATGATATCTGCCTCCCGAGGGGTGGTAGTGCGACTATCCCTGGCGGTCAGCTCGTTCTCGTCGGAACCATCTCTCAATTGGGCACGAAAACCTCGGACACAGTCCCGGTATTTACCGTCTATCTCTGAGTAATATTAATCAATTCTCCATTTTTCTCGGCCCGATCTCAAATCGGATCCGCTCCGGCGAAGCCGCGGCCTTCGCTACAACGATCTCCCTGCAAATTCTGTTGGGTATCCGGTATAGCTCCGGTAAATTGATATACCGCGGGTTGGTGGTAAAATACCACGAACTTTCAGACCTACATGACATTAGGATGAGCGGCTGATGGTGATTATTTCCTCACTCTATACACGCACGGTCTGCGGTGGCTCATGACCATTGTGCAAAATCCCTGTGACTCCGTTGTCACTATCCATGCAACTGATCAACAACAAGGTTGAGACTTTTACAATATCAATATTGCAAAATATCAGCTTTCCCAAAGTATAAAAACCATTCTAAAGAACTTAAAATTTACTTTATAGACCTCTAGCTAGGGCCTCAAATTTTTCTGCTGGCATTGCTTTCCTCCCAAGGCTAACCCGGAGGAGTTTAGCAGCAGATACACCTTAACTCTCATGGGACTCAAGCAGTAAAGTACTACTTAAGCGTGCAATTTCTGTCTTCATTAAAGGCAAAGTGATTAAGTTTACAGTACATTCATCAAATTTGAGTAATTTCTAAAACCTGACCAAGTATTGCATTCTGCAGTTAAGTATAACTACAAACAAATATCATAAAAACTAACTTCTTTTCAGAGACAAAGTCAAAAGATCAGACTAGCCTAGCTACGCCTGAGTTGATCTGTTGTGGGGAAAAACAAGCTGAGAGCGGGGTGTTCTTCAAATGAAGAGTTTCCAATTCATGCATGCGCTGGCAGTGGTAAAATGCGTAAATAAAAAACAAGACAATCAGTTCTGCATTGGGGATGGGGACTCTGGGGCCAGTTCACATTTCAAGAACATTTATATAGTAGGTGATACAATGTTTTTACAATTAGTAAACGACTCTTTAACTCAAGCCACTAAAATACCTAAGTTGCCGCCAAATATTTTAGCGGTGAGCGGTGATGATACAAATCATCAAGACTTTCAAGCCAGAGTGATTGTATAACTACATTCCCGTTTCAATTCTAACACATGCAAACAAATAAATTACCGACTCTACTAAAGGAGCAATAAGTATACTCTCTTTGGGTGGTAGGTTTATGATTTCAAGTTTCAACATAAACACCATGTGATCCACTGCGCACATTCCACTAGTTGGTAATTACGTAGTAACTTGCATTTAAAATCACTTATAAAATTAAAGAGTAGGGTGAGGTCCAAGTTTGATCAGTTGCAAAATCAGCGCGCTAAGACAGGTAAAGAGAGGCATGGGGTTTCCTAGTTCCTTGATAAATTTATTTCCAAAAAAAGTGAAAGGATTGACAATTTCCCTAATTCAAGTTTGAAAACTTTGAAAATCATAACTCTGATTTATAAAATTCAGAATTTTGCATTTGTGCGTTGGATATGTTTGAAATTTCTAGGCTTTGTAGAAGATAAATTAAAGTGGGTGGGAATTATTTAGTTTCGTTCTTTAGTCAGGAGCCGGGCATATGGGCTGGCAATGAATTTGGTACTTATAAGTACAGAAATCAGTTTCTAGCCTCTAAAATTCCTATTACCCAATATAATTTACTACTTGTAAGGAGTTCAACCTGGTCTTTGATAGGAACTCAGATTACATTTAGTGCATGGAGTATGGACAAGTAGGGAAGTTGCAAGTTCTAGAAATTTAAGGTTTTCGAACTGGGACGGAGTTTTGGCAATCTTTGGTACGTTCTTTAAAATTGCAGAATTTGTCACACTAATTACTTTATATATAGGCTAAGGATTCATACCAAATTCAGCAAAAAATTTAAATGGGAGGCAGTTTTCTACTGAACCTTTAAAGTTGATTCAAATTGAGAACTCTTCAAACCAGAGTAAGTTTCGGCTCCTCACTTCCTAATCCTGGCAACCAACACTTATACCACCCATTTTAGCTGGAATTTGAGCCCTAAGCTGGTATTAGTGCTTAACCTGTTGTGAGTCATTTGGTCCCACATCGCAGCAATTTTAATCTGAAATAAACCCCTAAAAATCAGGGCGCAATGCTTCTGTTTTCAGTTTTCCTTATTCCATCTGTACGCTAGCAAACAGGTGCAGAAGATTTGTAGGGGCAATTTAACAAGCTTAACCCTCATGTTTCAAACCTCACAATCTAACTTTTGAAAGCACTAATTACAACCCTGGAAAATCAGGAAGGAGAAGCGAGAATTTCTTCCTTATTTTTTTTCTTCCTTCATAAACTGGTGGTTCCTCTGGGGTTTTTTGTCTCAAAATCAACAGTGTTTAATAAATTCTGTGACACATCAATAACATTGCAGAATTCAACATTTTGATTAATAGAGTTCAGAGCCACTTACAACCAAGTATCAGAGAACATTTGTTGGGAATTTAATCACCCAAAATTAAAACCAACACGTGGTCTGTTCATCCAAGCCAAGGTGCAACAACCTCTCCAACCTCTGACTATCATCTGTAAAATGGAATTTTGAGGCAAAGTTCAGCTCTGGTTTCTTTCTTTAAAGGACAAGCAAGGAAGTTCCTGTGAAATGGCTGGGCTTTGGGACTCCAAATTTTTTAACTCAGGGCTTCTCACCTAATTTTAAGAGTCTCAGGCAGTTAATGGAGGCTGTGGCAGGTTTTGGAGAATTTGGTGAAGCAGTTGAAATTACAATTTAGGAGGGAGGAATTGGTGAGAGGGAGAAAGGTGAGAGAAATTTTTGTCCAATTTCCAGGAGTTGTGTGAAAAGAGATAAGACATGGGTGCTTATCTTATTCTCTAAAGTCGAAAGCTTGCATGAGTGGTGTGTGAAATTACAAATGTCAAGTCTGGGCTGAGATTGTGTGATTGTCTCGGTGGGAGAGGGATGAAGAAATTTTTTTAGTGATTGGTGCGAAATTTAGTTAAGAAAAGTGCTGGTTAGATAAATTCTAACAGGAGGTTAATCAAATCTCAGCTGGAGTTTCAGAAGCTGGTGTCAACCCCGGCTGACTAATTCTAAGATCATTTTAGGTACAGCTTCAGCTTCCACCTAAGTGATGTCCATACTTATCTTCTTAGTTACTCACGTTAAGATTTTCCTGCATTAGCATTTACTGCCTGGCAAATACACAGAGCGATAACAGAGGAATGGGGTTAAAATTCAGTAATTCAGTAAATGAGGAAAAATGGATTTCAGGAACCAATTCAAGAGATATTTGTATAACAAATAAAACTTCAAAGTTTGAAATTTAATTGTCTTGTATACTATATATATATATATTCTGGAAGCGTTACAGAAACCTTCCTCAAACTTGCGACATTTGTATTTTTTATATATGCAAAATCTAAAACTAAAGGGTTATGGGAGGGCAAAATATACTGGGTTAAATTCAGAACAATTAGAGCAAAGAAGACTCAAAGAGTTCAGGTGTACAGGGATAAGGACTCAGAGGTAAATAATGTATTTATATCATGTATAAGTAGTCAAAGAAGGGGTTTTGCAACAGCCCTGGATGGAGGGATTAGACTGTGAGCATAAAATTTGCTTTTGATCTAAGTGAGAAGGGTAAAGCATGCTAAGGTTAGAAAAGAACCATACTCACTTGTTTCCTCCTGTATTTAAAATTTAACTCTACATCTTACAATCTAGGGAGACTGGATGGGATGAGGGTTATTTTTCTAATTTCTAAAATGAGGGAATTTTTGAGTCTAATATGAAATGATTTGAGATTATATGAGGGTAAGGAGAGATAGTGAAGATATAACAATACAAGCCAGACAGATGTTAAAAATAAAAAAATATATTATGAAATAGATAAAAACAAACAATTCATTGAATCAGCATATGCGAGAAAAGGAGAAACGTACATAAAAA